>NDXB01009326.1:216947-238917 GCA_002631895.1 Agapornis roseicollis
ATAAAAAAATAAAAAAAATAAAAAAAAAAAAAAAAAAAAAAAAGCTACAACTAGGTTTTGCTTTAAGTTTATATGATATTTATCTGAATAAGTCAAATTCTTTATCATCAGAGGACAGTGTTGTGGAGGACATCACAGATGCACACAGTCACTTGCACAGGCAGTGCAATGACATATGCAAATGACATTTTCCTCTGTGATTTGTCCATGCAATATGAATCTCTTTCATATGCAAGTGACATTGTGCAAAATGAGCTTGTTCATTCACCTACTGAACACTTGTGCCAGCCTCTGTTATATTGCTACTCTTCCTCACTATTAAAATGGCCTAACGGGACCAAAAAGCAGACGGATTTACTCAACTGAAGGATAGCCAGCAATGCTAGATCTACATCAGAGTCCCCAGTGCAGTGGCATGTCAAAGAAAAAAGAAGAGCTGATCAGACCACTGTTGCTTTCTGATACCTCTAGCTACCTCTCATCTACACCAGAGCTGGTGTAGAAACAGCATCTATGTCAAGGTGCCATAGCCAGATGTTTTGTGGTCACTCTGCTGTGTCTTAGAGACAGCTGAGAATCAAAATCCTCTAGGTAAAGTGCCTTTATATGTTAAGGAGATCTCTCACAATATGTAGCTGGTGTATCCCTAAATAAACTTTGATGAGCCACCTGTAAGGAAGGAAAGTTAAGTACTATTTCAAACTACTGTACGTACTGTTCATACCCTAGTCTTGCTGCAGTGGAGAAAAGAGCTGCAGTTCACATAGCTAAAGGGAAATAAGGATTACACAAAAGGTACTTTTCAGGTTTCATTATTGTATAAGAGCATAGATATTCCCTGCATTGATTAATTTGCTCCCTGAAGGGTCAAGACCTGTTCACCTGACCTACATGAGTAACCACAGGAACTTCAGTGGATGTAGGTAAATGAACTGAGTAGAACTTGGTCTTAAAGCATCTTTAAACAGTTTAGTATCAAAGAGGCAAAGTAGCATGATAAAGGTAAGGGAACCCTTTCTAACAACTGCAAAATGTTCCTCTTCTTCTGCCAGAGGTATAGATAGGCTTGATGGATGCAGACTATTGCTTGTCACTGTCAGGAGTAACCACATTGACTTAAGATGTCTTGAAGTAGCCAGCAAACTATGGCTAAAGTAATACATGCAGTCTCAGCCTGCATGTACAAGTATTTGCAATGTACAAGTATTTGCAATGTCTCAAAAAAAATACTATGTTGACTCAATGTGGAGGGTGAGAATCAAGTAATTGTTTTCAAGAATGAATGTTTGACCTGCAAATAGGTTATGGAAAAAAATCAAACCAAAACAAACATAATTCAAGAGCTTCAGAACTGTCATAACAGATTAGAAAAGGGGTTTCTCACCAAAACTTTGCTTTTAAAAACTCAAGTGCCTTGAAGTATGGATTACTGTTAGTTAAATACATATATATGAATTAGTGGCAGTAGTAGTGATGCTAGTGAGAATAAAACATCACGTATTAGACAGCATCAGTCTCTGAACCTTCCTAACACCAAAAGAAAATGCATATATCACAGGGCCACTGAGATAAAGTAACACTCAGCCCTAGAGGGCACAGATTTCGTCTTTATGTAAATCAGTGCCTGTCACTGCATGCATGATTCACTGCTCAGAGTGTACTCTTCTGTGACGAATGAGTCCCGCTTAATTTGGCAGTGATTATGCGGGTTGCTGGCCCTCTAAACCCCTTTGAACTTGTAATTGCTGCTGGTTTAAATAATGAACATTAAGGGGAGGTGGATTCATAAAACTGTGGATAATTACAATTTTTTTTTCTTTTTTCCTTTGTTATTTTTTTTTTAAATGGAAATAAAAGGCTTATGAGGCTGCTGATAACTGTATCGTACTAGGCTTTACCGAAATAAAACTGCAGTCATGTTCAGTCTCAAGGAAGGAAAGGGAGTGGAAAGGAGAAGAGGAAAAAAGAGAAGGAGAGGGAGATCAGAATGGCTCGGATGCCAGTAGAAAAGGAGGAGCAATGGCATTCATGAATATTCATAGCTAGTCACATCTGTAGCAGGCTTGCTTTCCACCTTTTTTTCTTTGCAGTTCAACATGGACAAGAAGTGCTAACAAAAGAAGGTGATTGTACAGTTCCATCAGGCTCCAGGTTTAATCTTTGCAGCGCCTATGGGTGAACTTTTTTTTTTACTTTTCAAAGACTACCATTTTTCAAAAATTGCGAATGCCTGTAACCAAAGGAAGTGTTCCCTCTCCCTCCCCCCACTGTGCTGCTTTTTAAAAATTATGTTCCTGTAATTATGAATGTGAGGGAATCTGTTGCCAAGGAAGCATGATGTGCAACATGCAGCAAATTTGTTCCTCCTTCCCTTTATGAGCACTTTACTAAATCCTCCAATATTCTTTGATCCAGTAAAATTTTGATTTGCATGTGTACCGTATTGAAACAACAATGGCAACAAAAATTGCTATTGAGGAGGGGACAGAAACCAAAGTCAGCCAAGTCAGGCAGCTACTACCCAGAAACAACAAAGAATGAATGATAAATTTAGCAGCCTCATGTTCAATTTTCAAACAACACAGCAGAGATTTATAGCTTTGCTGCTCCCATGGTAAACGAAGCAGCACACAGAAAGCGTGTCTGGTTTTGATTTTGCTGTTTTCCCCTTTTTTTTGTTCTTTGCCTATTTGCAGGGTCTTTTTTTTAACTCTACATTTTCTTTATCCTGGTGTGAGATGAATATCAAAGGCCTAGTGCTGTTGGTAAGCCTCCAGCATACAACGCAGCTCAATGGGATGTTATTAGAACCTGCGTCACAACATGGCAGACTGTGATTAACAGCAACTCTATCAACGGTAGCAACTTCTCAACAACGCCCTCCAGCAGCTCTAAAGGGGCCATGTGAAGAAGAAGGGAGAAAAAAAAAAAAAAAAGGAAAAAAAAAATGTCCGCAAGAACTAGCTACTAAAGGTTCAGCTTTGCACGTGATTAGGTCATGTCAAACCTGTATGACTGCTTTCAACCAGAACACAGTGGTGACGTTTATTTAAAGCATGCTATCAAATGCACGGGTTGATCAGTGTTTTATTTTGCCAGAGCCAATCACGTGAAGAACAGGATCATAGTGATGGAGAACAGGATACCAAAAAGACCTGAACTTGTATTAGAGATATAAACAGGGTTCCCTTCAAATGAAGAAAAAAATATTTTCCTAACAATTCATGAAAATTTCTAAGGAAACTGCAGGGCTCCTAAGTTTTTCCTGTTGCTACATGAAAGAAAGCAGGTTTAATTTTAAACCAGGAGCAAACTGATGTCCTTGCTCTCTCTTCTTTTAGAAAGAAGAGAAACTTAAGTCCACACAGTAAGAAATATGAAGTTTACTCAAATGTCCCATCCCATATCATAAAATATTCTAATAAACATCTCCAAATATTCAAATAAACAAAAATTAAGCTGTTCCAGCTGCAGCTCATGAGATTATGGCTTGATCCATAGCAGGCCCCCCAAAAATATGTAGATTCATCGATGGGCTTTAAAACACTATGGTCTGGACATAGACTTCCAACTCAAAAACTCTTTAAACTTCTACCTGGCAGAAGCTTGGAGGACATACTGGACCTTCTGGGATCATCCTATGTTCACATCATTTCTTGACCCATCAACACCCACTGCTGACCCTTATCGGGCTCAGTAGACCATTGGTCTGGCCAATAGAGCAGATTTTATTTAGTCAAAACCAAGACAAAAACAATTGTTAAAACATTTCATATTAACTGATCCTTCTCCAAAATCTTTTCTGCTGCTAAGTGGTTTTCATCTCTGTTAACAGTATTTTTAACATGCTAATCATTCTGCCATCTTCTCTCTCAGAAGAAGGGGAATGTTCACCTACAGATGTGAATGATGTTAGTAATCTCAGTCACAAATTACAGTGTTGGCATAGTATTTACACTGAAAAAAGTATGAAGAACTATTTTAAATGCTTACATTAACACTGCAGCAGATTTAATCCACATCTTAGTGAGAGAAGTAGCAGAAGAGTAAGACCTGGAAGACTTGTAGTAGGGTTGATTAGGAGAAAAAGTAATCAGCAGGTGAAAAGAAAACCAAAACCAAAACCAAAATGGAATAGCTCTGCAAATTAGATGAAAAGGCTAGGAGTGAATAGGAAGGCTGGGGAACACTAGTATATTGTACTCGCCTCCTTCAGGAATTAGAATGACATAGTCCAAATACTTGCTGTTGGCCAGTTGTGTATCTAATAGTCCTCTTATCCATAATCATCACATTGTTAGTTCTACTGAGAGAGCAGGGGTTATACAGTGTATTGAAGTCCAGAGGCAAAGGAGTGTATACAAAATGCTGAAAATCAACACCTGCTGAGCTATAAATAAAATAATAATAATACGTTAAAAAATACAAGCAACTTTTTACTTCTTCCTCAAAAACACACAACTTGCTGAACAAAGCACTGAAACATGCTGCATTTGTGCCAAAGGCTGTAATGCTCCCTTCAACCTGTTTATCTTTGAAGACCATAATTAAGGAGGACAAACTCGCACATAGTCAACACAAGTTGTGAAAGAACAGCATTCACAATTTTTCTCAAATACGTTTACTTTATCTGAGAATCTTGCTTGATTAAAATCATGGGGCAATTAGCAGCTGAATTAAGAGATTACTTTCTGCTGCAAAAAAGACAGCCAGCCTTTACAAGTTCTACGAATTAATAATTTGAGCTCAGTTCTCAAATGGGTCCAAGCATAAGGAAACTAAAGGCTTCTGCTCCTGTCTTTCTTATCCCAGGGCTGGCTGGGGACTAGTGCAGTACCTAGTAACACTTAGTGCCTGCTCCTAGATTTGCTGGAGCACCTTTGTCAAATCTTTTCCACACAACACTTTCATGACTGCCCAGCCACTCTGTTTCCTACAGAAATGAGTGGCAGTGACAAACTATTTTTAACAGTGTATCCTCAAGTAACCTATCACAGTTGTTTCTCCTAAGAAATACATGGTGGTGGCCTTGCTATGCTATCTTCAGTGTTCCATATAATGGAGCACTATCCACACAGAGAAAGCCTCTGACTTCTTAGATCCTTAAGGCACAATTCCATAGACTCAGATAAGTGTTTTCTTTCCCAGCAAAAATGACTAATTGAAAATAACCTAGGAAAAGTCAAGAAAGTAGAACAAGGGATCTATAGAATAACTGTCACAATGGTCCACTATCATAGTCACTTTTTATAAAGGGGGGAAAAGTGAATGGAGGGAGAAATAACAAGTTTATTCCTAATCCTTTTACCGAGATTTAGCCAAATTCACCAAAATCTGTGAACAGTGCACATGGCATAGGAAAAATCAAAGCCAACACAGAAAGAAGCATAGGACACACAGCCTTCTAGCAGAACTATGACAGACTAGCAAGTATCCCCTGATTTCCCTGGGTAGGGAGAAAAGCTATAAAATGGCCAAGCTACAGCAATATGGTTCAGAAAGGTTTATGGCTTTGCTAATGGCTTTTATATCAATATCTTATCAGCACTTCCAAACACAGAAGTTTGCCTGGTGCATGAGGGTTCTAGGGTGGATGACTAAAGACAGATGAGAGAGGGGGAAATAATGTATGGAAACCCTCAATTCCCTAATTTTTTATCCCACACACCTTTTATTTTGCTGAACAATAAGTAATCAGTACTAACATTAAAAAAATTTTGCTATCTGAGGGTAAGATTCTGACAACAAACGCATGGCCTGACTGGCCTGCAGAAACACATTTCAGGACAGTTTGATCCAATCTGTAATACTGGTGATCTGCAAGTTTGATCTAAACCAAAATTATTATTTCTGCAAGGAACATGGGAAAAGCTGGCATAAAGAAAAAGCTGTGACATGAAGCATTTGTTTGGATCAAGTTCAACTTACTCCTGTCTTCTGTGTCCTCGAGTGTGATTTTCAGAAATAATCAAAACAAAAGTGACAAAACCCAAAAACCACAATGAGCAAACAGCAGCTTTTAAGTGCTGTGGGAACAGAGACATTTGTTTAAGTAACCACTGTTTAAAAAATGCATACATAGTAACACCAAAATAAACAGCTTGCAATGTTGTTTATTTTAAGATACACAGTAGTAATGTAAAGTGCTGCATGCACTGAATTCAGGGTGTACTAACATTATTTACAATTCTGAAGAGCAGTAGGAAAACTCAGCTTCATGCCAGAAGACTGTTTAGAGAGCAAAGGTCAGTACTTGCTGCTTTCACAGCTAGGAGGATTTCAACACAGCCATAGAAAGCTCCCGCTCCCTTTTTCTGTGCAGGTAACTTCTGAACTATGTATCAAAACACTACAAAAGGTATTTCATGCCAGTAGCATCTTTAACATGGACACACAAGCCCATTCCTGGGAAGGACAGTTAAGAGGGAGAAAAAAAATCTTTGCCCTGTCACTTCACTTCAAAAATCCTCCAGACAGGCCTGACTCACTAGGCTATATTGAGCCACACAGAAAAAATCCCCCAGAAGAGAAGAACAGTAACAAAACTAAGCAACGGTGTTCTGAAAAGTGACTGACTTACTGAACAGATTTATGTCCCTGTGTGTCTGAATTGTATTTGAGTCTCTGCTGACAAAAAATACCATTGACTTCAAACCATAATAGAAGTTTGTGCTGTTTTTCTTCATAAAGCCAACTAGCTATAGGCAAGAAAACTGGACTTTATTCTGGCTGCTCCATCATCTATTTATTATTGTAATTGCATAGATTTACTATTGTAATTGCAACATTACTGTTATTGTATAATCCCTATGACTGCCAATAAATGAGCCAGAAAGAATCCAACTTGGATCTCAGATCCCCAGCTAAATTTGTAATTCTGGCAATGGGTAAAAAAAGAAGAAAAGCAAAGCATTTTTCTGCCTTGCAAACTGAGCTCATTTGATCTAGAAGTCATTGAGACAAATGTGGAACTCCACAGTTGCATTATTACAAAGTAATGTTCAAAAGCAAAATTTAGTTTTAAATTCAAAATAAAGTCTCTTTATTCATGCTTTTGAGGAAAGCTGTGTGTGAAATTCAGCAGTCTGAGTCAGCAGGCAGTCAATATTTTCTTGGGGTCATTCTGCCTCTCTGAGGGCCCAGGCATTGTTTTGAATCCTGGCATCAAATTGTCATAAAAGTCCGTAAGCAAAAAACATGTGAAAAGGCCATGTTTTCCACCTCTTTTGGCATTCAAATTTCTGTGTAAATTCATAATCAACCTCATTCTGCATTAAATTTGCATTGGATCCATGTCCTTAAAAATTACAGTGGATTCTGAATGCTCAAGCAACTTTTGGTTGTTTGGGTTGACTTCTTATAGAACTATTACTGGAGCACGTACCAGAAATATTGGGGAACACTAAGCTGGGTAAAGGTTGATTTCAGACTTACATCTTTCCCAAATATTCGTGAAACTTCACATGCTGTGAAGGAAGAACAGGGAATGTATTGTGACACAGTCTCTATCCCTGAATATCTGAAAGGAAGGTGTTTTAAACACAAGGTCCTCAATACAAACTCACTTCTGTTGTTGGTCTGACAGAGCCAAACCTGGCTGACCTTCAGCATCCACTCAAACTCCCAGTGCCCAAAGAATCAGTAATTAAAGCTTAATTCTTCATTTTGGATGTCCAGCTCACTTCTAATTTGACTTTGCAAGTTAATTTCGTAATTTTCCCACTGACAGATAAATGAAATGTCATTTCAAAAGCTGAAACAAATACAATAAAAACTTAAACCTGAAGGAAGACAAATTTGGGAAGGTTTCCTTCTGAAAACAGCTCTAATTTCAAGATATTTTTCAGCTTTTAATCATTAATAAGAAAACATGGAAATATGAAAAATGCTTCAGGCAACACTACTTTAGTGTAACTCCAGGAATGCAAGATGTTTCTCAGCAGTATTTCTTCAAATGTTTTTTTGGAATCTAGTTTTAAAAGTGCTAAGCAAAGGCACTTCCACAGATTGTTCTCCAGTCTCAGTGACTGGCGTTTGGTTGTTTTTTTTGGTTTTTTTTTGGTTGTTGAATTCCATTATTCCTGCAAGGCATTTTTTTCCCCTTCAATAATTTCTCCTCTTGTCTGTTTGTATCCTGTGCTTATTCATCAATTCAGTATGTGCATTCTGTGTCTACAGCTAAATCTTACATTTTTGGGATGGATGGGAAAAGTACTGGAAATAACAATATAGCTCTCATTTCCCTCATCTTTCAGCCTCCAATATACTTTTTTGGGAATAAGGCCCTGGTAGGCAGGCTCTCCAAACATCCTTCTATATCTTTTCTAGACTGTCACCAGACTGGCCTCAGGCTAGTTTCATAATCATCAAGAAAAACACCCAGTCCTGATGTTCAGCATGAGATCATAACACAGTGATCTCACTCTGAACATTACCTTTCACTACAGCAGCTCGATTGACTTCTTTCCTTAGAATAGTTTGAATTTCCCACCAGCTCAGTTGTGTGATATTTGGCCTCTTTTAGGCAAGATTCTTTTTCACAGAGTGAACCTACTCTCACTGAGTAGAAAGCTCATGAGCCCCCAAGCCCTGTTTGAAAGAGTTTTCAGTCTCAGCAAGAAGTTTGCCACAAGAAGCACTTGTTTGGGAGGCAGTAGAGCATGCTACAACATTACCATGTTGGAGACTTCAGTATCATACATTTTTGGCTGGGACTTTAAGTAGGATTCAGATCCCAGGAGCTAAAGTGGGGATAATTTAACAGTTCTAAGGTTATACTTCTTCATGCCCATGCTGGCAAAACACCACAGTCCTGTTTGTTTGTAGACATTTTCCTGTTGCACATACAGTTTTGCAGTGGTTTATAGAAGGATTTAATCTCCTTTGCAAGCATTACTGCTCTCTAAATGGACAGCTTTTGGGGCTGGGAGTGGGGAAGAGAGAGAAAGAAGCAAGAGCCCTTTTTTCTGAAATTTGCTTTCATCCAAGAGCATTATGGGACAGAAGTTCAGGTTTCATAGAGCCAGGCCAGCTAAGATTAATTATAGCAGTGAATTGTCTGCAAATGCTTAGGGTAGATATGCACTAAGTAGCAGGATTTTTCTGGTCTGAGAAGTGTTTGTTTGGCATTTAATGGCCACCACACAATACATGCATGCAAAGTAGGCCCTTTAAAACTGAAGTGTAAGTAGGTGTACAATGTGGAACAACATGGACTGTTTGGGGTTGTCCTAAAACTTTCATCCCACCTTCCACAGCAAGGTTCATACCAACTTAGGAAAAACCTCTCTTTCCTAAGAGGTGCTTGTTAGTTTATGCAGTAAAATGTTCATGTGGAAATAGAAGAAACAGGATTGAAAAGAGACAGACCAAGTAACACAACTGTTGGATTAGTCTGCTGAACACTAGAGGAGGGTGGAAAGGAGAAGTTAATTAAATTATTTCCCCCCTTTTTGTTGTTCACAATTAACTTTTTTCACAAATGTTCCCATTTCATTTCTGAAACAGGTCATCAGAACATCCCATTAGAGTTAAAATGAATGAACCCTTTAAAAATTTAGACTTTTAAAGAACCCTCAAATTAACTAAATTTCTTAGCAACTTACGAGTGCTACAATTCCTATGCACCTATGCATTTCTATGCACCATTCATTTGCTGACTCTCCCAAACACACACCACTTTCATGACCACTTAATGTTCCTCATTCTTGTTACTATCACACATGGTGACCTTTCTCACTATTCACATTCTATATTTTGGAGTAGTCCATTTGTGAACAATCAAAAGAGCTGTCAGCTGTCCTCATGTGCTCCTCAGTACACAGGGAGCTTCCTAAAATGGATCAACATGGCTCAGTAGCGTTTGTGTCCCTTGCTTTTTTCTAGGTCTTCACCCTCCTGCTTCCCATTTCTTATTCAAGTGCAAGTGGGATGCACAAGTGGGAAACACCTGGATGAATCAAAAGAGGCAGCAGAAGGATCAGGATTGTCTGGAAAACTGCCAAAGCTCTATTGCACATCAGGAAATTCCCTAGGCTGTTGAGTAGGGAAATATCCACTAGTGACTCCCTGAAGTACAAAGATGCATTTGTTAATACTATTGCACTACCCTTATTCTGACTCTTGCCCCTAGGCCAGAAGTTGGTGCCCAAGGTTCCTTCTGTTGCTGCTTTCTGGGAAAGACATTTGATACCATTTGCATGCGATAATCACCACTTCAGGTCACCAACAAGGAAAGGACCTAACAAACAAAAAAATAACTCAAGCAGGAACCACTTGAGCTAAAGTAGCTTGCAACAAAAATCATATGCTGTCATCTTCAGTGTACAACAGAAAGAACATAACACTCTTAATTTTATATTAAATGCTCCCTCATAAAAGGAAAGAGACCCTGGACTTTCAAAGCCTACAGAAGTTCAAGTATTTGTACAAGCATTGCATGCCTGTCATGCTAGTTCAGCAGTAGGATAAAACCACAACAGAAGTACAAGCCTCCGTAATTCAGCTGATGCTGAGCATAAGACACAGGTCTCACACAGAGAAAGCACTCCTAAAAGCAGACACCATCATTATGCCATACTGTTTAAACAGAGAAACTGAGGCATGGTGTTTTGCCATGGTCACAGTTAGAAACTGAACTGAAATCTCCCCACGCCTGCCAGAGCTCACTTGTGCTAAGGCATCCTGTGGACAATACTGAGGGTTCAGCCACCAGAGAATGTGACAGATAGCCAAGCACTCAATAAACTTGTCTTTCTATCATAAAATAGGGCATCCTTGAAAGACTTAGTAAGTATAATCTGTGGATAAGGTGTCTATCGTGTTTCACACGACTCAAAACTGTGTTTGTCTCCCATTATGATTCTACTGCTTCATTTTTTATGGCCTTTTCAAAGGGACCAGAGTCCCACTGGAATTAATGGAAGCAGGTCTGAGAATGGTGTACACTGTTAGACACTAATCTGTGAATTATCTGCAAATACTTGAACACAGAGAAATTAAACCTGCATTTTTTTATCCTACCTGGGAGGAAAGAGAACTGCTTTTATAAAGATCTACATATGTTCACAGAATGTCAACTGAAAATGCATATCACATTGTCTTTGGGGGTTTTGAATTGACATAACAAGCTCCAAAGTTGTCTAGACTAGGCCATGATCTTACAAAAAATCTATTCCTTTCGTATACTTAGTATACATTAAGAAAGTGAATAGGAGCTTTACCATTGCCATGCAGTTTAGTCAGATAGTATTTCCACAGTATATCCACGCTAGAATATCAAGCTGCCACTTTGAAATGCACCTTAGACAAAATAAAAGCTTGATCCAGGTGATAGCCAAATATCTATAGCATTAAACAAATTAATATATGCAGATTTCTTTTTTAAACACTAAACTATTTGCTGCTATTTACTTGATCATTGATTCAACACACTAAGATTGTAAGAGTATGTCATGAGTTGTTAAACCTTTTACGGACATAAGTAGTCAACTCTACAAATAAAATACATGCTTTGAACTGCCATCATAAAAAAGGTAAAACCAAGATTTAAAAAAAATCTTTATGGCATTAAACAGTGAGTTGACAACCTATCATCCAGTATTAGACTAAACAACTGAAATTAGTGCTGGCAGATTTGGGGCTAGCAGTTAAAAATAAAAATAGCAAATCTAAAAGCATAAAAACTGTATTGCCATTATGCTTAAAGACAATAATAAATCTTTAAAGATGCCAATGACGGCTTTGGATACTAGAAATGACTGCTGTCAATCTACTCTAAAGTATGTAATGCACAGTATTCTAAGCATCCTAACTCAAAGCAAACTCCACACTGTAAGTAATACTGTCTGCCATAAACTACTCTTCAATAGGCAACAATAAGAATCCATACTTCTATTTCTTCGCAGTTGTGGAACTGTTGGCAGAAACAAGGGTTTGGTTTTTTTCAGTATAACTCTAATTTCACAAAAAACTTCTTTGAAATCAATTACTCTGCTCATGGGTCTTGAAAGGAAGGTCTTGAATAAACATGTCCTGAGGCAAAACTGAGAGGCAGTATCACTTTGCACAAACAACAGCAATTGCTTTTTCCCTAAAAATATATTTTATATATACATATACTCATGTGCACATACTATACAAAAAGGTAGGAGTTACAATTTTTCTAATGACAACTGTTCTAAATAGTGGAACTTGAAAATACTCAAAAAAATTCTCACCTCTATTTGAGTGATCTTGATTTTCAAAGACTTCAATGCACAACATTTTTAGTGCAATTTTTCAGAGTGTTTAACCATTATTTATAATTGCATATGCTTTGGTTAAATCCCTTTTTACCTTGTGAGCCTCGAATTCACAACTTTATATAAATGAATTATTATCACTACTACTTCCTTGTTTCAATTACTTTAAGGAATTCATTACTTGGACTTTGGTATTCTTTCTTCTTTTCTTTTCACTTGTTTCCTATATTGACTCTGCAAAGCTTTGTAATTTGACAATAACAACCAGAAAACACCAGTGGTTAATGCTATCTTTTGCAAGACCACATTCAGCTTGCTCAGCTGAGGCTTTTTAATCAAGCCTCAACTAAAATCAGGCACATGTTTCTCATTACACTCTGTTCTCAGTAATTCCCTGCTTGAAAATGGCAGGTAAAATACCAAATTGGGAAGCAACATCTAGCCATGTTATCTGATGGCTTGGCAATGGCTGACCTCATATGCCACATGAATGAAATTCACATTATTGCAGTCCTGACACATTGAGGAAGAGGCAAAACCAGGCAAGGTGGTGAAAAGAAAAGAAGAGAAAGGAGAGGTGAAGGTAAAGCATAACTAGCTAACATCAGAGAGTGAAAAACTGGTATAGCAGGCCTGGAAAAGGACATTAGGCAGGCTCAAGATCCTAAATCATTCTGGTATTGCTGTGAAAGGACTATACTGCAGCCCCTCAGACTGCCAGGGATTTGAGGAGGGAAAGGGAAAGAAGGGGAATGGAGAACAAGAGGGGAAGAGTGTTGTGTTTCATTTGTTCATCCTTTGCAGGAGTCACAATTTGGGGATTGTCTGGGGTGTGTGTGTGTGTGAGTGTGTGTGAATTTCACCCTATATATAACTTGGAATCTTATTAGATAACAACTTGGTGACACTGCAAATCCAATATTTCTCAGAATGCTATTTTTGAAGCTGAAACACACAACATATTTTGATCTCCAAAGAAGTACAATAAAGATTCCCCCCTTCAAAATAAAATGAGAAGTCATAAAAACCCCCAACCCCGAATGCACATGTAATAATTTCCAGGCAGGCTTCCTGTGATTGTAGCCAATTATTTAAATTTCGGACTGTCTCTTTAATTTGAGGAGCAGGGAGAGAAGCGACAGATGGCAGACAGAATTGACTTATGTCCTCTATTCTTCTGCAGAAGAAGGGGGAGTGCAGAAAGTTTGATCGAGGCAGAAGCTACAGTACGCAGGCCTGGCTATAACTATCTAATAGGTCTTTTGACGGATCGGTTCGGAATATTTAGGTATTTTTCTCCCCCAGACAGGCTTTGTAACAAACCCACGGTCCTAGAGGTTGCCATGGGTGATGAGAGAGCTGACATCCAGTCCCAACTACAAATAAGCACATGACAAATGGGCCCAGAGCCCTCCAACAGCCCTGAACCTTGGTGACCCCCTAAAATACCCAGTCTTTCCATACCAATGCCCCCCCCCCCAAAAAAAAAAAGCTTTACTGAGTATATTTTTTAAAACTGAAAGCTTGCACTTAATTGGAAACACTTCCATATAACCAAAATGCTTAGGACAGCATGTAGAAGTAAAAATAAATCACGCAGCATTGTTATTTAATGCACTGTGACATCATTTCCTGAAATTAAACAGAGATGACACAGATTCAGACAGTCCCTGCTAAGGTTCAGTTCAAACAATTCACAGATGTTTTCCTCTAGCCAGCAGAAAACAATGCAGGGCTTAAAGTACTCCTCTCCCCCTTTCCCTCTCCTTCTCTCCAGCCTTTTTTGCTGGTACAAGGAGGTATGGCAGTTTTACAATACATGCTCCTGCAAAAATATTCTTTTTTTAATTTAATTACTCAGGCTGTTGTACTAAATAGATGGATCATTGTGTCACAAAAGCATCAATTTTTCAGAAGAAATAACAGATGTCTATGTAACAATGATTAGATTAACCACTCCCAGACAAAGCTAGCTTTTGAGGCCCACACACCCCATGACCCCAGGTTCCCTCTTCTGTAGGGGGTGGATGTAGAAATGTCAGATCTAATCTCAGATTCCATTTTTAAAACAAACAAAGCCCCACCCCCACCTCATTTCATCTCTTTTCTTTTAAGACTGTGGCGTTTAAAAGGTATATGAACATTTGGTCTGTTACTAAATCTCTGGGACTGATTTCATGGCCAAGGACTAAGAGCACTTAGAGGATGAAACATTTCAGCCTGGGATCAGAAGTGGCATTCTGAAAAAGATTTCCAGTTTTATTCTGTTCAGGCTGGTGACGCCATACCACAGGCAGGCAGGATAAGAGGGGGATGCCTGTGACATTCGGCAGGGCTACACTACCACCAGCAACAACAACAAATGTGAACAGCAGCCGCTAGCTCTTCTGGTGGGTGACAAGAGCAACTCTCGGGTACAAAGACAAGCAGCTCCATCACCTTGAGGACCACAGGTCAGGGAACTTTAACGTTCAGATACTGATTTTCTTTAGCAATAGGGTGAAATCATTTAACCTCTCCTCACAAAATTTACCCAGCTGAAAAATGAGCGCAATATTGTTTTCAGGGCACGCTTCCAGCTGGATGGTGTTTGTAGTCTGAAATGTCTGTCCTACATCAGCAGGCAACTTGTTACCTGGCTGCAAATTCAGGACACGGTCAGCCTTGCCTAAAAAGCACACCTGGAATAAAACTGTACCTTAGGCTCGTTCAACTCTCTTACTCCATGGTACACTGAAGCAGAAATGGCAACCAGGTGAACCCACATGCAGGGTGTTTTACTGGAGAATTGAGGACATCGTTTTTCTCCTCAGTGTACCCTGGGAGTGCCTAGCACATTACGGTGCAGTCCAACATGTGCTAAAATTGTCTTCACATTCCTGTTTCTTCTTCATCTCCCAGCTGCCTTTGCACCATTTTAACTGGACAAAGGTCTGTTGTATTTTGGGGGTTGTTTGGTTTTTTTTGTTTGTTTGTTTTGTTTTGTTTTGTTTTGTTTTTTAAAGTACAGCAAAACCGACAATGTGAAGAATGCTTTTCCTAGAGCCCGACTCTGAGGGAAGCTGGTCTAATCTTTGGTATGAAAGTAAGCTGTTCAGTGTGGACTGCAATAGCAAGCTATGTTCCTAACCTTCCTTTAGGTTTTATTCCTAAAATCATGATATGGGAGGAGATATTTATGAAGGCTGGATGGTTACAACTGTTTTGAAAGCTTGCTCCAAGATTGACTTTGGTTGATGACATTCATCTCTAGAATCAAATCTAACGAATAAATAAAATAGCAGCGCTGTATAAAAGGCCTGGTAAGCCATTCATCAAAATATGAGAGAACCATTATATTCTCAGATACTCCCACATAAATACAGCAGGAAAAAAAAGTATAATCTGTTTCAGTAAGACTATTCATATCATTCAATCTGGACACCTGAATATGACAAGTTAAGAAAATTAATTCAGGTAAATACAGAAGCTGTGGCAGATTCATTTTAACACTTCCCAGTAGAACTTACTCTAGCCTGACACCAAAGCAGACCAACCCAAAATCTACTCTACAAGAGACTATGTAAAAAGCAAGACTTCAGCCAGAAGATTGTGGAGATCAGGTGAAGATGACACTGTTCAAACAAATGTTAGGAGACAGAATTTCAGCTAGCAAATAAAGCAAAAAACCCAACTCAACTCCACTGACTTCAGGGGAGCAACCCCAGACATCATCTGCTAGGAATCTGGCACTGTCATAAAAAAGGTTTAGTTTTCAGGCTACCTTTGGTATATCTGGTACCTTTCGTTAAGATATAGATCTTCTTACACACTGTAACAAAAGAAACAACCAAAATAGAATTTCAACAAAGGGCATGACTCCAGGTAAATGTCAAGGAATAAACATGTCTCTGTTCTACTAGCTCTGTAAAAGAAGGGGGGAAAACACTGACGGTAGCAACAGTGTAGTCCCTGATACACTATGCTACAGAAAGCAATGAACTACCAGAGGTACAAGTCCATAGAATGGTATAATTGCTTCCTTTATAACTTTGTTCTTTTCTGATTATGTACATACATTTTAAAGGTCCTCCATCCTTCAAAAGGACATGGGAGGAGGGGGCCTGCTGTGTATAGTTTCTGGTAAGAAATCCTAATCTCAGCATTGGTGTAAGGTCGAGGTGTCTATACATTTGAGCACTTCCTGTTTTCACTTCGTGATCAAATATGTTCTTTGCAGGGCAAATAGGGGAGCACTTGAGGGAGGAAAGCAGAGATGTCTGAGAGGCTAATTGAGTGTACTAAGGACTCCTTGGCATAGAGGAAAAGGAGTATTCCAAAGCTATGAATAAACTCTCGGCTTGGGTCAGATTTCTTGCTGTTTCTTTTCTTTAACCACCTCTGAACTCAAATAAAAACAGCCTTAATGTCAGGTTTACCTTTCTGATGTCGTAATCTTTATGTACTATTGAAAAGCTTATACTACCAGACTAGGATTTCCTCTACTCTCTTAAACACTGGATATTATCCAGAAAAAGCATACACATTTCCAACTAATTCATCCTCAGATCTTTCATCTTCTGGTACTATTGTAATTCCAAATGTAAGACAGAGCTCAGTAAGCAAATGAGAACATGCGAGAAGCTCCTACTCCTTGCATTTAATTTCCAACAATAAAAGCATGTATGTGTATCCTATTTCAAATATAATTAAAGTTACTGCAAAATGGTAGCTGTGATAGGGGTTAGAAATTGTTTTGAAAGACACAGCCTGTCAGATACATTCATTCTACATTACAGTTCAAGTGACTGTCTCTTCAAAAAAAGCCACTTAAGCAATTCAATTTTTAACATTGGCTACCTTAGGAGTTTGCAAAGTGATTGAATAAGGGAAGAAAGTAACATTTTATTTAAAATCATAAATAAATACAATTAGTCAGAACTAAGTTAATCTCTTTGAATTTGACAGTCTAAAGGAATTTCAAGTTTAATCCATGCCATAAGAGGTGGACTGCCACTGCCTCTTCTTACAGGGAAACCAGAGGTTAATGATTTTTGTCATATTGAAACTAACAGCTAACAATTGCTACAGTTGGCCTTTAGTATGTTATTTGTCCTTTTGAGGTATTCAGAATAGGTGACAATGGCTTGCAGTTGAGAACATATGTAGAGAGACCCCTGTGGCTTATGGAAAAGTTGCTCTGTGCTGGTTGGGTGTTTGAAAAAAAAAAAAATACAACCAGAGCTCTTTTATGTTCCTCCCCTTAATGAATGCATGAATGTCAAAATGTACCAATGGCCCATTCAGGGGGCAAAGCCTAAGCAGCTCCTTCTTTAAGAACACATCCTGAGATGTAAAATACATTTGCTTAACAAATTAAAATAATGAGATAATTCAATTAGTTTCTTTAAAAAAAGAGAGAGAGAGAAAGAAAAAAGGGTACATCAGGGGATTATTGTAATACAAGAACAGGTCATATAGCACAAAGGAGGAACAAACCAATTTGAAATAAGGTTAGAGTAGTAATGAAGGAACGTACATTGAATCATGGACTGCCATTGTAAAGATATTTACTTGAAACAATAAAATTGTACATCACAGATTCCCTCGTTCTGGCTCAGCCAGCATTGCACTTTGAATGGACAAGCTAATTTGAGAAAAAATGCAAGATCTTTAAAAGAAAGGAGTTCTCTTCCTCCCTGCATGTGTTTATAGCAAGAATCTCTCTGAATTTACATTGCACTGGTCAGGGGTCTCCATTATCAGTTTGCAGGTCTGAGAATTACAGCACAGTAAATCTTTCAACACCTGCAAACTCATTAAAGCTTGGACGGTAAAAGGTTTGGGGCTTTTTATGTTCATTTAATTTGATTTTTTGTGAGACCATCCTCACCGGTGATGGCAAATTTCCCCAATTCATGCAGGATGAAGAGGGTCAGGACAGAGAGAGTGGAATCAAGGAAAAGGGATTTCAAAAACCCAGGAGGACTTTCCTCAAGAGAAGTGAGAGGCAGTTGGCTGTTAATAAGTATGTGTCGAATGCTTTCAATGAGCAAGTGAGAAAGGAAGGCAGGGAGAAAAAAAACAAGGTATCACAAATTTCATGAGAGGAAGTGGAATTAACACAGAGACATGTACAAAACAAACTGGTTTATTTGTGACCCTGCTTTTTGCTGTCTGCCTGTACTACTCCTCCAAAGACATCCTACAGCAAAATGAAAAACCCTCCACTCACACTCACTCGACTTCCAAATTAAAAACATTTTACAGGTTAGTAAATCTCCAGCTGAGGTGATGTAGCAAAGAACAGCTGTGAAGTAATTTTGATAATGATGAGAATAATAAGCACATGGCAAGGTTCAGGGCTTTGCTGTTGCAGCTTCAGTGCTTCTGAATAGATAAAAGTGATTAAATACTCCTGATTATCCCTGACCAATATGTAATGGATTTACAGCCCTTTCAATTAGTCAGTATTTGCTTAGGACTCATTATTTTGTCTTTGGTTAAGTAATCAGCCCAGAGACTCATGTTCTGTCTAATTCCTCTGAGCCAAGTGGGTACAGGGCACCTGACCTTTGAAATGGCCATAGCTGGGAGGCAGGAATAACCACTACTCCAGCAGAGACACTGGCTATTTCAGCTAATCCTGACCCCACAGGCCAGATCAATGCACCTTAGTTTGCTACTAATGTCCTTACATCAAAATGATGGTTTAGAAATGTGGATCTATCACTCCCCCCTTTAGCTGTGCTGCTATCAGAGCAGTTCGATAGTCCCTATCATAAATAAATCGGGTACCTTGTCCTGAAATCATTACACTGTAACCAATATCAGCTACCATGGAAATTTATAAAACTTTGGTAGAAGAAGGGGTAGTTAATAACAGTTAGCGCTTTAAGCCTTGCAAGTGAGAAACAATTTTACAGTGAAAGGAAGAAAAAAATCAATTGATAATTTTACCAGTTCCCATTATTTCCCACGTGAAGTAAACTACAGAGTGCTACTGAGTGGAACTGTGTTTTGATGCCTAACTGAAGCTATAACAGTCAATGGAACACCAACGCATAATCCCAATTGCAAGCGGGACAGCAAAGATAGGCCACAGAAAGCATTGCTTTTTCACATATTTAATCTCTCTCCCCCAAATGTGAATATGGCTAGATTTTTTACATAATGGAGTTACAGAGACACTCAAAAGGTGTTTATTGTATCTGTTACGCAAAGGGAAAATTAAGGAACGCATAAATGCCTTCTGTATTTCTCACAAAAAGTAACAATGACAAGTTTGCAAGTTGCTATGTTGGCTTCTCTAACATCCACAGTGTATTTCAGCACACAATGACTGGGGCTCTGTTTTCCACCAGATACATGTGAAGATTTTGCAAGCAGAGGACAGCAATAAGGAATCAGGAAGGCAGAGTTTTATAAATGCTAAAGAAGAAACCCTTGTTTTTTGTCCTTAGAAACATTTTTAATAGTTCAAAGAAAAAAATGGTTACTTTATATATAGGTGGTGTTCCATGCTAAGGCTTTGTACTATCCCTCTTTCTCTCTATAGGCATGTATGTGTGTAGATAAACATATATATTTATAGGGTTCCTTTCAGATTTGTCATGATTCCAAGAGCCAAGAAAAAAAAAAAAAAACTAAAAGAAAAAAAATTAAGCAGCAATAATTGAGCCTTAATAATGGTCCAAAAATTAGGGGGACAATTGATTTCTAATAACGATGAATAAACCTCATTAGGCACATGAATAGAAATCTATTTTGATTTTGGGCATCACTTACTGTGAGATGCTGGAAAAGCCATGCTCTCATGATATTTGTTGCTACTTTGGGGAAAATGCCTCTTTTCTTCTGACGTTTTTTGTCCTTGTCTGGGTCATCATCATCCCCTGTACCAGGTGAGGCTACGCTGTTGTCTAAACCATCTCCTACAGCAAATGGAAAAACAGGAAGGAGACATCTAATGAACAAAATACAGAAGCCAAAAAGTATTATTAATTACCAAGACACTACTACAGTCTTATTTTGATTTGCTAGATCAGACACATACAGTTTCTCATTATATACAAGTGCTGATACAAATAAGTAAAAATTAGAAACCATGTCTCTCCAAATAATAATTTTGTGTTTCACACATGCATATATCATTAATTCAATTAAATTTTGTGCTCAACATAGTGCAATAGCTCTTTGTCAATTATGGGATTCAATGTGGGAAAACCTGCCACAAGAAAACCCATTCACTGTAAATGCATCCCTACAACCATTCTGAATACATACTATAAGTAATCAAGTTAAATGTTCTGTAGTCTATATATTCAAGGCCCTCTGCAGAGGTGGCAGTAACCATGTCACCGTTCAGTGCACATAACATACTGTCAGATGAACCTCTCCCCATAACCATCACCTCCCAATACACATACATACGCACGCACAAACACGTACACCTAGTATGACCCTGCATACAGCATCTGCATGACATGAAAACTTCTACATCTCTGCAACAGTGATTATTATAATAAAAAAAAAAAAAAAAAAAGAAAAAAAAAAGATGCACATCAAGGTAGAGCTCTCACTTAATCAGAACTTTCCATCAACATCTTTCTCTTCTGTGCTTTTCCCTGGCATTAATTGTGCATTAGCAAAAATCATTTACTTTTAACAGTCATAGTTATTTTTTCTTGCCCTCCAGCAAAAATGCCTTGAAAGCCTGCCTGGAGGGCATCTAAATTATGTATCTGAAAAACTCTTCTGGCAAGGCATTGCAGGACCCCTACTTTCTTAAAATTCATACGAGCACGTCTTCCTGTTTTTGGGAAGGCATCAATCAAGAGCAGCAATATATGCCATATTCCTACATTAATATTTGAACTAATAACTTTAAAAAAAGGAAAGAAACAAGATCCGACTTGTGGCATAATCAAATGCAAAATAAATGAAGAATACTGGGACAGCACTGAGACTTTATAGATTGCTGTGTTTTCCTTACACATCATTAGCCCGGAGCCACACGAAAGAGGAAAACAGAGAAGTGGAGAGTTTATGCTCCCTGCTGGTGTTTAAGAAGCTGAGGTCCTGGAAGGACATCTGGGAATTGTGCTGAGATGGTGGTTTTTGTAATTTAAGAATAGACATTCATTAGCAGTAAATGCCATAAATCCCATGCTAAGTAAAAACCTTGTCCAAGAAAGCCTAAAACAATAAACTCTGTGCTCAATGTAGCCTGAGCTAGACACTCCATAGCTTCCTGAGGAATGCTATAGATTCATGAACTAATTCCTATAGCTTTGTCTAGCTCTGTAGTGCTACTAAACAAAATATGTTGCTGCTACATGCAGTCCATTTGCTTCAAAACTTACATTTCAGTTCCATCTTCCCTCCTGTGCCAGATCACCCTTCTTCCACTGCCTCCCCTTTGAAAAACCAACCCTTTTGGACCAGAGAGACAGAAAAAGCCACAGCAAAGAGCTGGCAGATTAATTTTATTGACATTTCCATTTTCACTGCAATGTGATACCCTCCATCACATGGAAGAGATGACCCTCACTATTTACAGACTGACAGGCCACTTCATTACAACCACCCTGCCCCAAGGCAGAGCAGCTCCTTTCCATCTGCCCAAACACCAGAGCAAGACCCTGAAGTCATTGCTCTCTTTCTCATGCTGCTTTTTCTTTCTTCCTTTTTTTTTTTTTTTTTTTTTTTTTTTTTTTTTTTTGTTAAATTTTGTGAAAGGAGACTTA
>NDXB01009327.1:0-68647 GCA_002631895.1 Agapornis roseicollis
GGCCTCCAGCCGGACACTGAGCCATTGACCACAACTCTTTGCATGCAGCCATCCAACCAGTTCCTTATCCACCGATTGGTCCATCTATCAAATTGATGTCTCTCCAATTTAGAGACAAGGATGTCGTGTGGGACAGTGTCAAACACTTTGCACAAGTCCAGGTAGATGACATCAACTGCTGTACCTTTGTCCATCAGTTCCGTAGCCCCATCACAGAAGGCCACCAAATTGGTCAGGCAGGATTTCCCCCTAGTGAAGCCATGCTGGCTGCCACCAAGCACTTTGTTGTTTTTCATGTGCCTTAGCATGTGTTCCAGAAGAACCTGCTCCAAGATTTTGCCAGGCACAGAGGTGAGACCCACTGGTCTGTAATTCCCCGGGTCATCCATTTTTCCCTTCTTGAAAATGGGGGTTATATTTCCCTTTTCCCAATTCATCAGGAACTTCACCTGACTGCCATGATTTTTCAAATATGATGGACAGTGGCTTAGCTACTTCATTTGCCAGCTCCTTCAGGACCCGCGGATGGATTTCATCAGGTCCCATGGACTTGTGCACGTTCAGGTTCTTAAGATGGTCTTGAACCAGATCCTCTCCTAGCTCCATGTTCTTCTTACATGATACTTCACTGAGGGTTTTAAAACAGTTCTACAGAACTGAGTCACTTGTGTTTCATGAGTGTTGCAGGGAAAACCTGCTTGGCCCAGACAGTTTAAACCAAATTGGGATGAAAACACTTTGTTGAGCTTTCAAGAACATGGACTTAGGCAGCAGTTAATGAAGTGTTGCATTCAAGTACTAGTACAAGAGGTAAACCCCCAAACTAGACACATGAATGTTAACTATTGTACAGAACTGAGTCACTGTCCTGGGTTCAGCAGTAGCAGTCATTTTTCTCCTTCTTAGTAGGTGGTGCAGTGCTGTGGGTTTGACTTTCAACCTGGCAACAGCACTGATAACACCGATGTCTTTAGTTGTTGCTCAATAATGTTTACTCTGACCAAGGACTTCCTGAGTCTCCTGCTCTGCCAGGGAGGAGTGGAAGCCCAGAGGAAGCAGAGAAAGGACACCTGACCCAAACTAACCAAAGGGGTATTCCATACCACAGCACATCATGCCCACTATATAAACTGGAGACAGTTACCCGGAAGGGCTAGGTCACTGCTCAGGTCCGGCTGGGTATCGGTGGGTGGTGAGTGGTTGTATTCTCTTACCTTGTTATTTCCCTTATTATTATTATTATTATTATTGGTGGTAGCAGTAGTGGTTTGTGTTATACCTTAGTCACTAAACTGTTCTTATCTCAAACGATGGGAGTTACATTCTTTTGATTCTCCTCCCCATCCCTCCGNATTTCCCTTAATTATTATTATTATTGGTGGTAGCAGTAGTGGTTTGTGTTATACCTTAGTCACTAAACTGTTCTTATCTCAAACGATGGGAGTTACATTCTTTTGATTCTCCTCCCCATCCCTCCGGTCACTGGGGGAGGAAGGGGGGGGTGAGCAAGGGGTTGCATGGTTCTGGGTTGAATGCTGTGCTTAAACCATGCACAAAACCAGACTCTTTACTAGCATGCAAAGTCTGCTCCACATATACTACATTTGGTTATGCTAAAATACATAGTTTATAACTATCTAGCATTTCCAAGTAATTATTCTTTCACAAAATTTGGATCATTGCTACCTCCATATAGACTTTATATAACCTTCCATATTACTAATGGAAAGTACTTGACACTGTCCAGCAAGTACTGGTTCCTGAGGGCACACTTTCTGATGACTCTGCAGTAACAAATTATCAAAACTTGCTAACTTTTCAATACAGCCAATGCATTATTTTATTTCTATAAGAGTATGTCGTGGTTTAGACTCAGCCACGCAGCTCGTCCACTCACTCACCCCCCCCCCCCCCCCCCCCCCCCCCCCCCCCCCCCCCCCCCCCCCCCCCCCCCGGGGGGCGCGGGGGGGGGGCGNTTGTCATTTTGGGGCTGATAGTGGTATCTGGATAAGGACTGGTGCTTTAATGTAGCTTTAACATAAAGCTGTAGTTTCCTGTCTCATACCATCCAGGCTTGGCTTGGGGAAGCAGCCCCCCCACCCGTGCCCTCCCCTCCTTCCTCCCCACTCCCAGAGGGATGGGGAGAATTGAAGGAATGCAACTCCCACGGGTTGAGATAACAACAATCCAGTAACTAAGGTATAACACAAATCACTATTGCTATCACCAGTAATAATAACGATAAGGAAATAACAAGGGAAGAGGGTACAATACCCCCTGCCGAAAACGAGCCTGACTGGGAAGTTCCCTCTCCTTCCAGGTAACTCCCAGTTACCTTCTGGTCATGACGTGCTATGGTATGGAATACCTCCCTGGCCAGCCTCGGTCCTGTCCCTCCTTCCTCCCGGCCTCCCCTCCTCCCCAGCAGAGCATGAGGCTCACAAAGTCCTTGGTCAGGGCAGACACTGCTTAGCAACAACCAAAAACATCGGCCTTATCAGCC
Source organism: Agapornis roseicollis (assembly GCA_002631895.1). Classification (NCBI taxonomy): domain Eukaryota; kingdom Metazoa; phylum Chordata; class Aves; order Psittaciformes; family Psittacidae; genus Agapornis; species Agapornis roseicollis. The sequence goes on from NDXB01009327.1 coordinate 2,504, forward strand.
TTGTTCCCTGGTTAAGTCAAAACACCACTACTAAGGAGGAGGAAAACTGACCGCAATTGCTGAACCCAGGACAGAGTATATGGTTTGGGTTTCAATCAAGATGTCATATCAGAAGTAAACATGTTGTGTTCTTTTTCTGTATTAAGATCTGAAATACTGCCAAAAATGTAATAAGGTTATTTAACAAGATCTATTTTATAGGGAAATGTGTTGAATGGCATTGATTTTTATCTTCCAATTCCCTTTTGGCAGAGTTTTTAAAATATTGGCTAGACAATTTTCCTGCTACTGAAGACTAAAATTCTGATCCAGGGACTAATTTTAGTTTGCTTCATTTCACCGTTGTTTTTCTTCATAAATCTAAGCACTCTGTCATTTCTCCAAAGCAGCTATTCCCACCCTAAGTAAAGCTACCACCATGGTTAAAATATTGCTTTTTCTTCAGATAATAAAGTTAAAATTTTCAGATGAGACCAATGTTTTGCCTCCATCTACAGGAACACCACCTGGGGACATCTGTAACAATATTAGATTTTCTAAGAACCTGTAAATATTCTTTTTTCCTCATTAGCACAATAAATACACTGAGTCAGTTGGGACTGTCTTTGTACTGAACACATCTTTGCTTTCATGTTTCAGCTGCTTATCTCAGCTTTTTTTATTAGCTACTCTTTAGCTCACCATCTTTCTGAATTCACTACCAAAGCCCCATTTAGTTTTCTGCATCATCTTGACTTTTCTATTCCCTCATGTAACTATTTAAGTTTCTTAGTAAGAAAAAATAAGTATTAAAAAGATTGTGTTCACTGTAGAATGATTTCGTTTCTGAGTTGTCATTGCTTACTTCCCTCTTTCAGATACTTTTATAATTTTCTTTGCTGGATAAAAAGCAGCATGAACCAGCAGTAAAATACTTCCTTACTATAATGTGGATTCTTCACTACATTTTAGCAATTAATATTCTAAAAATTTCAGATAAGTTCATTCACATTTCAACTTCAAAAATAATTTTAGAAGTTGCTAAGCAACAGTGATCTTCCATATGGCCAGTTAACAATTTTTGTTCTGAGATCATGATAGAGATCTTATTATGTTCTTATCAGATTTGCATCTACAGATTTCGCTCTCTCCCTCAGCTGATATTCCCCTCTTCTACAGAGCAATCCAAAGAATCCCCTGTGCAATTATGACTTTTTTTAGTTTATTTCTAAATTAATTATTACAAACACAAGCAACTATTTTTTAACTTGACAACAAAAGGATTTTAACTAGAATTTAAATATCTTGTCACTCCAGAAATGTTTCAGCTATCAATCCATGTTATATCTATCCTACAACTTCTACTGACTGCTAGCCCTATAGTCACTCATCAGGCTAGTCTTGCTTCTAATACTGCAGTAACTATTTTCATCTTTCAAAAACATGCCTAGTGACACCCTAAAATGTTTTACAGAACAGATACTCTAATCAGGTAGAATGAATCTGTAGCAAAAAGACTTGCCAGAAATAATCAAGACATTCCTTATTTTTATTCCAGAAAAGAAACAAAAGCCACAAGGGATACACCAATTTTGAAGAGAAACATACATCATGAAAGCACATGACTGGTTCCAGTGACAGCTAGAGAAATGGATGGGGCTTTGAGCAACCTGGTCTAGTGAAAAGGAAGCTACAGCTAGACAATCCCTTCCAACCCCTAACCATTCTATGATTCTATGAACTGCAGAAAGATACAGAAGGACTCTACTGATCAAGAAGTGATGAAATGAAAGTATGGATGGACTGACTAGAATTCAAGACTATTAAATTTGCCAAGAAAACTGCTACTTATATTTTAAATACAAACCTCCAAATTATTTGTGTTATCCAGTACCTGTGGAACATTGTATTAGCTGTGATATAACCATGTACAGATACCTTAGCAGGTAAATATAAACACGAATTTTATCATAGAATCATCCAGGTTAGACAAGAGCTTTAAAATCATTGAGTCCAACTGTCAACATAGGAGTGCTAAGACCACTACTAAATCACGTCTCTAAGCATCACATCTATATGTCTTTTAAATGCATCCAGGGATGCTGACTCCACTATTTTCCTGGGCAACCTGTTCCAATGCTTGCCAACCCTGTTGGTGAATAATTTTTTCCTGATATTCAATCTGAACTTCCCCTGATGCAACTTGAGGTTATTTACTCATCCTATTGCTTGTTACTTGGTAGAAGAGAGCAACATGCAGCTCACTACAACCTCCGTTCAGGTAGTTGTAGAGACCAATAAAGTCCCCCCAAGCCTCCTTTTCTCCAGGTTAAACCGCCCCAATTATCTCAGCTGCTCAAGTTTTTTTTTAAGAAATGCAACCTAGAGGGTTTTATAAGTTTAAATTAAGATTTTAAATATATATATATATATAATCAACCAGCAAAGAAGGAATGAAATTGAAAGCCAAGAAAAAAAGAAAGCAATTAATATTTCAGAATCAAATTAAAGATTCTAGAAAAATCTGAGGCAACAGAGACTGACTAAAGTTGAAAACATCAATCTGAAGGCTAGTGTACAACTTTTCACTGATGAGAAACAAAGAGAACACAGCATACAATTATTTAACACCTCCCTCTGGCTGACTAAGGAGAAGCAAACAAGAAACAATATGTGGCATAAATGGTGCAATTTGAGCACAGATCCATAATGGATTAGAAAAGGATGTGAGAAATGAGCACAAATTTAAGATCTCTCGGATAAACAAACCAAATTAATTTATCTTATAGAGCAAGTCTCCTGTGGTTATGTGCCTTTGAGAAAACCAGGAGCAAGTAAAAAGCACTATTTTGAGCTAATAAAAGAGAACTTCGGTAATGATGACAAAGACAAAGTTGAGGATTTGATAAATAGTAGAATGGAGAGAAAGATAATTTTCTGATTCTATTCAGGAAAACCTTAATAACACAGATTATCTTAGTGAACAGAAAAAAAAAAACCTCACCTCACAAATTCATCATATATAAAACTATTCTTACCTGTTTTCTGAGGTGAAAGGTCTTTTGCTGATAGAACTTTCAAATTACCTCTGCCCGATCCCAATACTGGAATAGAGAGCTTCTTAGGAACCTCAAAGAATTCTTGCGTACTCATTTCTACACTGTAATCCACATACTTCAGCTCTTGTGGGAATTTACGAGGTTTCAGGAGTGCATGTCTCTGAAGTGAAGGAATAATGTATACATATGAACAATCATCTCATAATAATTTCAGATTAAGACATCGACATCTAAAATTACACAGGTCTAAATATGCAATTCTAAAGCTAAATTGGTAATTTGGCAAGAATAGAAATTGTTAAAAGATCATTCTAAATAAAGACTATCTTGTATAGTTTTGTTAGACATCATGTGTCTGAAACATTCATTTAAGAAAAAGGGAGTTTGAAATTTACAGTAAAACCATCTCCTACCCAGAAACCACTGTACAGTCCCTTAAAGTATTCCAGAAAGAAAAGGGGAGAATAAAGATGAAAAGAAAACATATTTTGTATCAGATGTAGACAGATTTTTCAACTTTTAGTTTATAAAATTTCTGGATAATAAAAAGCATGAAAATGAATTTTGGAACAATGGAGATCCCTTCTGAGAATCCAAAAAGACAATTTAAAATGAAAGTGGATTGTTCTTAAGGATTACTATTAAGGGTAATAAAGTCAAATTACTGTTGAAATCAACTGGGTTGGAGTTCTGCTTTGGGTTGGTGGCTCATCTATTGTTTGGTTGGTTTGGGTTTTTTCTTTTTTAATACAAAACTCACATCCCCTTTCCAATTATATAAAGCAGACCCACACCCTGCATTGCTTTGTTTTGACCATTAATCTATCCATCAAAAAATGTCAACATGGCTTTAAATACAAAGTACATTTGGAATATAGGAATCTGTAAAAAGAAATAATTATTTATGATTCTTGTTCTATAAAGAACCAGACACATATATGTGACTGAAGAAAAGTACTCATTGAAATGAAACATTAACTAAGGGTTTTTTTACTGTATCTACACCACTTACGTAGTGCAAACATAATCTACAGAAGGAACAAGAAGATTTGTTATGCAAGTTGAAAACTTGGACTCACTGTTGATTGATTTCTATCCTGCAAGACTGGAAGTTCACTGATAGCACTTGCTCATACACACACATAAGATAAATTTTAAAAAAGTAATGCATGTTAATAATTCTGTTGCTATATTAATAGCAAGTTCCATTTCTCTCTGATAGACTGAAATGACAGAAGACTTTGCAGTGGGAAAAAGATATTTCATTTTCACTTGTATTGGGAAGTTTCAAACCAAAATAATTATACCCATTTATCAGTTTAAATTTGACTGAGACCTTCCATATATTCAAATACAAATTTATACCTACACATGATTTCGGTAATTAGATTATTTTCCAACACCGAAATAAAAATCCAACAGGATTTAAAAGTTTTGGTAAGCCTTAATTGATGAAATGATTGTAAGATGACCTTTGGTGGAGCATTAAACACTTCAATTGTAATTATCTTGAAGATATATCTTATGATCTAAAAAATAACTGAAGTACTTATTTTAAGATCCTCGTTCATGCTATATAATTTTTAAAGATACATTAAGAAAAAAGACAGCTGGTTAGTATTACACAGTCTATGAACATATCAAATATTTCCTGGTACATTGTCAAAGAGTAAATGAGGAAAACATTTTTAATGAGAAACCTAGATCTTTTTGAAAGGGGAAAAACAAATCCTACAAGCACGCACAAGACTAAAATACGTTGCCTCGAAGGGCAACATTTCCAAGAAAAGAGAAAATGTCCAACATAATTCAGATAAATGTTGAAGCTGCTATATTTCTTAATATTTTTCAGGGCAGCAAGTTAGATGAAATTTAATATTTTTTAACTCTTATTATCAACTACAGGTCTAAGGCTGCTGTGCTACAATAAGACATATTCCAACACGTACTTCATCAGTGGAATGGTTCATGGTATTCCACGTGTGGAAGTGTTACTACCAGTTAAGAACAGTATTTGCATTCCCTTCCCAGGATTAATTTCCTTTTAGAATAATTTTTTCAAAAAAGGATTGGAAGTTATATAAAGAATCAGAATTAAACTTGGTATTTTTCAAAGACCAGTTGATTTTTCGAGGTATTTTCTTAGAACTAACACCTGCACTTTCTATGTGTAAAGTACAGCAGATTGTATTACAGAATGCAGAAGAACATTACTCTTTCCCTGCATATTACTGTCTTCCAGATCCAAATTTAGCCCCATTTCTTCCTTCCAGGAATTAACTTTTAAAACCATTCCCCATGAATAAAATAATTTCATTATGTCAATCTCTCAGAATCCCTGTGATAAACCAGATAAGTGATGCAATATAAAAGACATTGTTCCCACTTATAAACTCAATAAATTGAAATCTGAACCCAGAACCTTTTGTGAAGATTTCATTCCAATTCAAATATACCTAATGTAACTTCATAACTTTTTAATTACAGTATCTTCTCTCTTCAAGGACACTATGATTCTTTAAAAAAAAACAAACAACAAAACAACAACAACAACAATAAAAAAAAAACAAACAACAAAAAACTAACTTGTATTTAAAAAAGCAAACTGTCCAAACTTAACTTATATTTTTTCCATAATCACATGGAAGGTTACAAAATCCTTGAATCATGGTTGTCTATGAAGAGCACAGACTTTGAAGATCAGAGCTGGACAGATGTAGGATGAGATTCTGTCCCATCAGCCAAGCAGCAGAAGCCATAGCATTGAGTGCACAAGGTCTCTGCTCATCTTCCATTGATCAAAGACCATCTGCACCACCATGATGTACTAAGATAAAATATTCAGTGCTGTTTAGTCCCATGGACAGCAGGACAGAAAGAAAATGCACAATGTCTTAACATCTAGAATATGGCTATGGTCACAGAGATCTGCTGTCCACGATAAGCCATGAACTTGAAGGAAGGCAAAATAGAGCCTAAATACTTTTCACAGTTTAACTATGAGGACACATCTGGACACAGAGGGAAGTGCAAGTTTTAGTTTTGTGATTCTTGCAGAAAAGGACTGTGGTGGATAATATTGGGTTGAGCAGTGATGACCATTTTAGTTGCTTGACATAAGTTAGGCTTTGTTTGACATAAGTAGGCCTTTATGCTTGGCATACGATTGGATATAAGGAAGAAATTTTTTCCTGTAAGGGTGGTGCGATGCTGGAATGGGTTGCCCAGGGAGGTTGTGAGTGCTCCATCCCTGGCAGTGTTCAAGGCCAGGTTGGATGAAGCCTTGGGTGGCACAGTTTAGTGTGAGGTGTCCCTGCTTATGGCAGGGGGGTTGGAACTAGATGATCTTAAGGTCCTTTCCAACCCTAACTATTCTATGATTCTATGATTTTGTAATTATTCACAATAATGCCAGTCTCAACCTTAGCAGTGGCAGAGTTCCATCCTATATTCGTTTTACTACTACCTAAAAATGTTTTAGTTGGAATTAAATTAATGAAATACTCAAAAGGTAAGAAATTCACATAATTGTATACTTAAAAATAAAACTTAGAACTATCTTAATATCTTTCATTAAAAACAATAAAAAATTCACAGTCATAAATAGGCATGCACCTAGGATATTATTTAGTGTCTGGGGTTTTATGGGTTTTTAATAGAATTAAGAAGCATGAGGTAACTGATTTTAATTTCTGATTTTCCTTTAAATATCAAGATATGCATCTTTAGATTCCAATTGCTTTAGCATCCTTGATTCCTATCTCTTCATTACTCAGCTTCTCTAACTGGTTTATATTGATACAGGTAATTTTAGAACTCATGCTAGAGTTTAGCATACCTAGCAGTACAAAAAGTGCTGCTATTATGTTCTGCCTTGATTACATCCACAGTTTCAGAGCAGTCAAGTCTTTCATTAAGTATTTGCTAAGTCACTGCAATATTAAGGGTCTTCAATCATAATTATAAAAATGTTCTCACAGCAGTGGATTAGTGATAATACAAAAGGAAACTATTTGCATCCAGATTACATGGTTACAATTCTCTTACAAAATAAACATATAATAGATCAAATCTAGTCTGTCTTTTTTTTCTCACTTAAATTTTTTTATATTACTTTTTGAGCTTATCTGTAAATAAAAGGCATATATTTAGCAATATCAAGACATGAGGGAAACTTCCTCTTAGTATTGGGAACCCATATTTAGGAAGCATCAAACTGGCAATCTGGAATAACACAGCTGCTCAGCAATCTAGCTGCAGCCAGGTAACATCAGGTTCACAAGGGAAATTAAAGCCTAGAGTGTGGTTATTATGCATAGAAGACGGCACTTGAATTCTACATGATAAAAAAAGCTTTCTCATTTGGAAATATTCTATTATAAATTTATTCACAAGTACTAATTGGATGTTTAACAGACCACCTTGGGAGGATTTTTGCTTCTAAATATTGAAACCTTGGAAAAATATCTCTAGGTTGGTATGATGTCTAAATAGGGAGCTATAGCTTATAAAGAAGATCTGTGATTTTCCAAAACTATTTTGTATTGATCGCAAGACATGAAAAAAATCTTTCCTGTTCCTTGATTTTTTCACAAAGCCTATTCTTTAAAGAAAAATCCTGTTTGAGAATTTTCATTTCTTACAAAAATGTGCATAAGGAAAGATACTAATACAGATACCTGTTACATAGAGTATTAAATAGAGTAAAATGTTAAGGCTCTTTTTAACTTCAGCCAAGATTTCTTAAAGGAAGCACTTCTTAATGGCATGCAGAAAGCAGCTTCAGAATGAACATGTAAAATATTGAAGTGTCTGAGGGAAACTGTGATTACTGTCAGAATGTGTGAAAAAACCTCACAACTTCACAGTTTCCTGAAACTTAAAAAACTCACGCAAACAAACCAAGAACCACTAAATAATTGCAGTAACAAGAGTACTGTGATTCTCACCTCTACTCTGGACAGCCCTAACAATGCAGTTGCAACTCTAACACTACTGCTTTGTAGAGTCCCTGTGATCTTTCTTCTTTCATATTCAATAGTTGACATCTGCTGTTGTGCAGCAATAGCCAGAGCTCTTTCTCTTGAGTCATTGATCACTGGAACCTTCAGATTTTCTTCAAGAATTTGATCAAGACGACATTTCAAATATAAAACTGGCTCTACTGAACTTGGACCTGTTAAATAAATAAATAAGCAACCACATTTGTCAACCAGCAGCTTAACTACATGGAGCATTTAAAATCTCTAATCTCCAAAGAAAAGATAGAATACAAAATTGCCTTGATTAGTGTTATTGCTCTAGTACATGCTATTTACTCCAGTAATATTTTTCTGGGAAATAAAAAAAACCCATAGACTGAAATACAAACCACAAGTTGCTCAGGTAACAAGAAAACCCAGGCTTTAGTGTCACTACTATTATGACAATAATGAAAGTTTTTAAAAGTCTTTCTGACACCTACACAACACAGCCGCTCTTTTAATCTTCTAGATGGTGTTGCATCTCCTCTAAAGGAATCCATAAGCAATTATTTCGAATAATAGCTAACGTTCTTTCTGAAATAGAATTGGCAGCAGTTTATCACTGTCTGTTTAAATACAAAAATATTGAATCACCTGTCAAATCACAACACTGCATACAAAACTCATGCAATTTAAAATTACAAAAATTCTAGGTAAAGATGACTTGTCCAAGTTCACCTGGCTACAACCCATATTCTGAAGTAGAAGAGAAATAATCAAAAGATATTTATGAAGACTATGTTGAAGACAATACAAGAAAGTTAAAGAAGCTTGCTAACAACCAGCTGCTGCTCTGAAGACAATAGACTGGACAACATCAAAAGAAATGTCTGATAGTTACACTGGAAGATCTTTCTTATAGTTCACTATAAACAATTGCTTGTACAAGATTACTTAATTAATCTGGGCAAAAATGCATGGGAACTGAATAATATTTGCAGAAGATAACTGTTTGTTCTATTTTACTCTTCTCCCTTCTATTTGTTTTACCTTTCAATGTACTGCTAACATGTAAAACATTTGGACTATTCATCGGAAGCAATCCTGAAGGCAAAGGTATATCACCTCTTCCCTCTATCAGATATATGAATTCTCCAATCTGAAATGCAAGAACATACAAATCCACGGAACTCAGAAAACAACTCATGCAGAAGACAAGGCAAGATATTAAAACTAAAACCAAAGACACTCTAGTAATACTTAAAATCTGATTTGTAAAATATTTTACATTTTTAGGAGAACCACTACTAACTATGCTTAAATGAAAGAAAATTACAATTTCAAACCCTGGTATGATAATAAGGTACCTTTAACCAAGAATATTAAATGTGAAAAGTCAAGAAATTTCAATTAATTGAATCCTTTTCAACTCTTCATATAACTTAATTGAATAAGGATACCCTGAGCCATGAATACAGCAATAAAATGAATTTTAACTATGTCCTATAGGTATATATAATTTAAGCAAATTCATTCATGACTTACTTCACAGTTAAGAACTTTTTTTTGAAAAATGTTTACAGTAATTTTGAGCCAGTAACATTTCTTTAGAAGCCAAAAAAAGAGCAAAAGTCAACACAGGAAGATGGTACCCCCAAAAAGTGGTAAAAACTCCATCCCTGGCAGTGTTCAAGGCCAGGATGGACATAGCCTTGGTCAACATGGTCTAGGGTGGGTTAGAACTACATGTTCTTAAGGTCCTTTCCAACCCTAACCATTTTATGATTCTATGTACAAATTCTCCATAAAGAAGAAATAAAGTTAACAAATCTTATTTATTTCACTAAAATAATGAAAAAAACTACAAAAGCTTGAATGTAAATATAAACATGACCTAGAACAAAGGAACACAGTGATTTTTCAAGGAGGAAATGATAGATTAATTAGCAGAAAAATAATGCTTTGAATCATAGATTGAAAAAAAAGTATTGTGCAAGAAAAGACAGACTTTTTTAAAAAGAAAAAAAAAGAAAATTCACTTAAAATACTCCAAATTATAAAGGCCACAATCAGGACACCCCAAAACTAAGACACCTAAATTAGGTTTACAGATTTATCTGAACTAGGCAGGAGATTCGATGATATATTACTATTGTTTTGATAACTTTTTTCTTTACTGCAGATTATTTTTGGACAACATCACCTTCTACTGATTACAAGGTAGAACTGACATAACAACATAAGTAATTTGCACAGAATGTCATCTCTTTATTTCTGTAAACCACATTCTGTAAAACTCTGCCTTAAAAATGCATATTCTATTATAAAGAATAATATATATTATCTTTTATTCCAGATATTAAGGAAATAATTTATGGAACTTAGTCCATCTTCCAACCAATGTAATGTTTTCCCTTTAATAATGCTCAATAACATAAGGCTTATTTTTATTTTAACTTTATTCATAGTTTTAACACATGTTAAGGCTGAAAGCATTGTGGTTATGTTTCTGACACAGCAGAAGGAAAGCTATTCAACTTTGATGGCATTTTCTCCCCCATCCTTGATTCAGAAGTTCAGACAGTTCTTCCTTGGGAAGGATTAAAGAAACATACAGCAAAAGTGAATTCCCACACAGAAACTAATAGCCACTCCTGGGAACCAATTTAAACAGGAATTATTCCTGTTTGACACAGTTATTTGGCTCCATAAGGACTGCTAACAAGCTCACAGTATATACAAGTAATTTCATGAAGGTTCTGGTTGCTAGGATGCCATCTTACTATCAATTTCTTTTCTTGTCATTGCTGGTATCAGTATGCTTACAGGTAGGAACAAACCCCATTTCCCTCTTTGCTTTGAAGAGTTCTTGCTTTTTTGATCTCCATAGAATGAAAATCCTGTTTTCTTTCTGCTTTTTCCTAATGTTTCCTGATGGAACAGAATGAGTATTTCACTGTATGTTGAGAGTTTAGCTAGTATCTCCATGGTTTTAATGCTTTATATTTCCATTTTCTATCAGCTGCAAATAGAATATCATCAACATCTTGTAGGGTTTACTGATAATAAAAATAGTTAAGAAAGTAGCTGTTGAACTACCATTAGCTATTCATCTAATCCCATTCCTAACTGATATTTCAGGAGAATATATAGCTACCAGGAATTTGCAGGCTCTCCACATAAGTCAGTAATTAAGAAGAACATACAGTAAATTGTTCTCCTAATAAAACATTAAATTCTACATTAGACATTTAGCTGTGAAAGTCTGGACTGACATTCTCAAAGTATGACTTAGTAAATTATTATCATTGCAGTCCTGAGATAGTCACATTTAAATTAGGTTGCAGAAACAAAGATTTAGAGAAAAAGCAACCCAGTTATGTTAACCAATATATATAATTTCTTCTCTGAAAAGACCTATGCTAAAAATTTGAAGAATGTTTTTCTTAAAAAACAGAAATACTGAAGTCCTTGGAAAATGCTATAAAGAACTTGTGCTGTCGTTTCAAACCTTAAAAAAGTTAACATCCAGATTATTTTGAAAGAATTTAAGCAACATACTTAAGCAGGCCAAGAAACTTGACCCAGCATATCTTCTTGCTTTTATTACAGATAAATAGTCAATGCAATGATAGATAGGATTCCTAGTCCAACTGGGGATTTGAACCTCTGTACCTTCCTTGTTGGTTGTAATGAAGAAGCAGTCTTTGATTATCATTTCGGTCCATTTGTCCAAAAGGGTAGGAAAGGTAAGTAGGAAGAATTTACAGAAATGCTAAATTTGGTTATTTTTTTAGATTATATACAGCACAAGTCCATACCTAAATGATATGTCTTATCATTGTATGAAGCTATTTGATTTTCATTCAGCATGGTAGCTAAACTTGTTTGTCAATTAGACAGTGGTATGATTGAAATACTGCAGCCATAGACTCAATATTTAAGAAAGCCAATTTCTTCCTGTGCCATTACTGTACAGCTCTAAAATCACACCAGCTATCTTGCAGTTTCACTTTACCCTAAAAGATTTACCACGTTTTCTTACAAATGATACATTTATGTGGATGGGACTTTTTCTAACCTGAAGTGCTATGTACAGAAAATTTTGTATTTTCAGCAGCCTTTAAATGTATGCTACCTACTCTGCTAGGGTGGAAAGACCAGGTGTTCCAGCAGTACTTACCATACAAGGCATAACAGTGGCTTCTCTGATGCATTAATGCTTCCTACTATGATAAGATGAATTTGTTCTTGGTTAAAAATTATGATTACAAGTTAGATGTCTAAATTTAAATGTTTCTACATCACCACTGGAAACAACACTGGGGCTGTCAGAAATGTTCTTTTCCCTTTCCACATGAAATATAACCACCCCATATCTCTGACCACATCTCTTAGATTTGCTTTCCTCCCATTAACATGTCTCTATTCACTAAATTATTTTTCTGGCTCTATACCAAATATAGCATGAGCCTTTTCTTAGCCAGTGTATAGACTTCTGTGCTATATACCTGCAATGCCCTTTTACTAATTATAGGATTTTTTTTTAAATTATCTGTCCCTGTAAAGAAACTGTTACATCCTTCTAATTATCCTTGTTTCTCTCTCTCTTTCCCCTATCCCTATCCTTATTGTATGATTTTCTGGGGTGATTAGAACTGCACACAATATTCAAGATCTGTACAGCATAGCTCTTCAGAAAGGTATACTGAGATTTCACATTTTATTCTATTTCTTTCCTAATAATTTCTCTTTCTGAATGGTGCTGAGTGCTGGATTCTTTTTTTGTTGAACCATCCACAAAGATCAGTATCTTCTGACATGGGGACATTTACACAGCTTTTTTGTGGATTATTCCCTGGTCTCAATGAGGCATGAGCTCACTGTCTCACTATAGGTTTTGACAGACTATCTTCTCCCTCTGGTAACTTTTAAGAAACTTAAGTGAACTGCACACTCTTTAGACTTCCAGCCAAATGGCTTGTTTTCTGAAAAAATAGCCAGTGGCTTCAAATACTGAACAGGGTCAGATAGACAGGCTTGGGCATTATTTCATTAGTGTTATTTTCCTTTAAAAGGAAGAACAAGTATAAGCTGGCCAAGTGGCATAGCCAAAGTCCTGGTTAAACAATAACAACAAACACCAAACACTACCAGAAGTCTTTTGTACTATTCTATAATAATGAAACATAAGGAAGCATATTTGTTTTTAAGATGAGTTGCCTAGAAAAGCCACCAAAATAATATTCCTTGCATTACTATTTTAATTTCTAATAATTTTACAGTGAAAAGTAACTTGCAGCATTTAATTTAATTCTAATTATGTGAAGATAAAAGGGAAGCAAACTTTGGTTTAAATTTCTTAACTGAAGCATCCAATCTCATGTTAATCTCTGACCAACTTCTTGAGCAACATTTTCCTTCATGAATTACAAGAATATCATATATATATATCACATCTTTATAACTGCATATGCATTCAAATACATTCCTTAAAATACATACATAACCAATTTGTATATTTATGTACCCTATTCACACACAGTTGGCAAACATAGCTCAATGCTTAACTGATGAGAATATCACATGAAAACCACCTTCTATTCACACTTTCTGTTCTTACCAGTTCATTAGCCAGAATGACACTACAGTAACGTTTTTCCAGATTAAAGGGAAGGAAGTGAATATCTAAGCCTGCAGAACTTCTCCCTTCCAAGAACAGTTTTTCCACTGGACTGAAGAACTCAGGCAGGAGGCTGGATTGATCAGCTGTTAAAATAAGTTTAAATGGTTGTTTAGATACAGTAGCACAGGTTGTAAAATAATGTAGCTGCCTAAGGTTAAATATAAAGATACTGTATACAGCCTCCTGTAGTAATCACTATCTAAGGCACATTTGTAATTGGTAATCACTATCTTCAGTTACACTTGTGTAGACGTGTTGCAGTATTGCATGCTGTATTATTTAATACTTAATTTTCTAACTACTCATGTTCTTATTCTGTGCACTGAAACAAGACCTAGGAAAACTGTTATCACCATCAAAAGCTCTTTAAGGATCTACAATCTATATGACTATTGGTAAATGATTATTGCCAGGAAGAAGAGTGCAGTTTACTACTATTGAAACAAACAGTTTTGCTCTCAGTAGCAGTAACAATGTTATGTTATGTTATAGTCTGAAATCCTCTAGTATAGATAAAAATACTGGCAAGCTTGCTTTCTTTGCATTGTTTTCACAAATTGAGAAAGTGCTTTCTTCTTAGACATTAAGAATCTTGGGGTTGTATCTGGCAAAGTCTGACTACTTTCTCACTATGTGTTTTTCATCTGCTAAGCATATTTTGATAAGACAGATTACCTTAGAACCAGACATTCATTCAAGCTTGGCTTGCAGACTTTAGAATAGATGTAAAAGTGAAAGCAACAGAAATGGGTGAATGTTATGTAAAAACATATGCCAAACTCTAAATACAACTGATTTACCCCTCAAAACCACCAAGAACTAAGCTGAAGAATGGCATAGCCACCACCCATCTTTTCTCTGCATAGTCCAAATTGTTTTCCAAACAATAAAAATATGAATTTCCCAATATTCATGCTTTAAACAACAGTTAAATTTTATATTAATTTGATGTTTCTAAAGCCTACATAAGCAATGACACACACACAAATACCAAGAGGACTGAAGTCTCATTTTAACTTTTCCATCAAATAGGGTAAGGCAGACCTAACAGCAACTAAGTTTTTACTACCAATGGCACTAACTCTGAAACTTCTCTCCATTCAAGGTTTTCTCATTCAAAATACATAAAATTGTGGAGTAGATTGAATTAGTCTTGTGAGAGCTCTCTCTCCTCACTTTTTTCCTGGATTTTGTGAAATTAAAACAATTCCAAAAAAGCAACATTTAATAAGCAGGGGGATTTGGGGGAGGTTTGGTAGGGTTTGGGTTTTTCTGGTTTAGTTTGGGGTTTTTCTTGTTTGTTTGTTTGTTTTGTTTATTTTGAGGTTTTGGTCCCGTCCCGTCCCCCCCCTTCCTTCCTTTTTATTATGGCTGCTCCAAAATAATAAATAAATAAATAAATAAACAAACAAATATTCCTATAGTTTAAATAATATATGTTCTCTCAGGTCAGGGTGTACAACACATAAAGAAGACTCTTATTCAGGTTTTGTTTATCACGGTATTGAGAGAATAAAGGGGAATTAAAGCAGGAATGCACTTCTACAAGAAATGAAAACATAATTTCATTTCCAAAGACCTGAGATGCCATAAAAAATGTCTGTGGTCTTAATCTGATTAAAGCCATAAAAGTGTTTGTAATCCATTCACAAATTGGTACAATAGTTGTACCCCACTTTATTACTTGAGCTACATACATTTTATTTTTATGAACTGTATATTAGTTGGCTTTTAGTCACATCTCAGAATACAATTTGAGCTAATCAATATATCTAGAAGGGCTAAATTATTCAGACTACAAATCTGCTTTCCATATCACCTCACAGAAGCAAACCAATACTTTCTAATGGGACAAAATTAATTTCGTAAGGCCATCCTAAAAATTTGCAACAGTCTCAGAAAATGTTGTAGCTCTACATTTGTATGTTCTAACAGAACTGTGGACTGGTATTTCATAGGAAATAAGGCCTAGAAATGCCTGATCCCTAGAACAACCTTAGAAATCATTTAACTGAATTAAATACATCAGAAGATAAGCAGTCTATAAATAATAATTACTGAACATACTTTATTTGTCAAAATCTTGCCTAGGTAGACAATCTCATTTCTACCATAGTGACACAAGAGGTATTGTATACAGGTACTTACAGCAATTTAAGTTGATCTCTTCATTTGGATCTTCAGGTAGTGCACGATTTTTAAAATGTAATGTGTTATTTTTAGAGCTAAAAGGAAAAAAAAACGAAAGCAAGATTCTAAAGCTGGATATTTCTATTGTTAATAGCTAGATTTGTTCCCCTTTTTATGAATAAATACTTGAAAAGCAAATATTTCCAAGAAAAAAAAAAAATCCACATTGTGGAACCATCTATCTACCAATAATATTTAATAGCACCTCTTCCACTTAAGTTACTAGTCACATTTACAGCAGAGCCAGAACATGCTTTCTTTACTTAACCAGTATAATATCTCTGCAATATTTATATAAGCAAAATTCCATGTTAAAAAANGAACCATCTATCTACCAATAATATTGAATAGCACCTCTTCCACTTAAGTTACTAGTCACATTTACAGCAGAGCCAGAACATGCTTTCTTTACTTAACCAGTATAATATCTCTGCAATATTTATATAAGCAAAATTCCATGTTAAAAAAGTGCAATTATATTCTGACAGTCAAAATTACTCCTGTTCAATAACACCTTTGCAGATCTCCATTCCAGTTCTTTTCTATCATTTCAATATCTTATGAAGATAGGAAAGAACTGTTCCCTGATACATCACAAAGTGGTGTCGTGGTTTAAACCCACGCAGCTCATTCACTCACTCAATTCAGCCTTTCCAGCTTTTCAAGCAAACAGAGAGATGGGGGGANAAACATCGGCTTTATCAGCCTTGTTCCCGAGCTAAGTCAAAACACCAGCTACTAAAGAGAAGAAAAACTGACTGCAACTGCTGAACCCAGGACAAGTGGCAAGGCCCTGCATTCTTCTGATGCTCTCCATTGTCTTCCATTCAGTCTTTCCAGTTTTTCAAAAAAAGTCCACTCTATAGAAATAAATCTAAATATCTGAAAATCAAATTCAGTTCAGATACATTGTGCTCATACTAGGACTTACATTCTTAGACCTGTGAACATGTCTATAGACTGCAGCTTCTTACAGTAACTGATTTGCAAAAGTAACAGTCTTATTTTGACTGTTATCAGAACATACTTCAGAGACTAGACCTCCTCTTAACTAAATGGGTTTTTTAAGCCCCAATTTTTTTCTGTAGCTCTCTCTACCTTCTTCCTATCTCAACAGTCTCATTTTTTAAAGATAAGTGTTCTGCTTTATTCACGTTAACTCAATAACCTCATCCAGGTACAACCCTGAGAGCTATCTGAATCATTTCACTTCTATCTATCTGCCTAACTAGGGGTTGAAGTACCTTAACATTAACATTTAAAAAAAAATAAAAATAAGACATCTAAAGTTAGAAATATTTTAAACATGAAGTGTACTTCCAGGCTGCATAGTTGCATGTTACAGAATACTAGATTCTTTGTGTGTGTGGAGGAGGCACTTTCAGGGAAACATTTTACATTTATTATATTAATTAGGAAACATACCAGCAGGTCATATATGCAAAAATTAGAACTATCTAGTAAATGAAGAATCTAGCCCATGGCTTTGGCTTACTGTGAACCTTGGATATATCGCTAGTCATTATTCCAAAGTCTGGTTTAAAACTCTACTCTAAATCTAAACTTTGTTTCCAATACCATCTGGAAAAGAAACCTGTCCAGTGAAGGGGAAATTCAAATTTTAACTACTCAGCAATGACAATTCAGGACCAAGGAACAATCTGGCATGAAGGACAAGAAGGCCCAACTGGCTGTAAGCATGAATGCCGAAGACAGATCAACTCCCTCTAATGGAGTGAAATTTTCCCTCCTGAAGAGATAAATAATACAGCAGTTACAAAACTATGGATTTTGGATTGCAAGTGATCAGAAACTACTTTTGCTAAACAAACAGCTCTGGTGCTGGGGGATAAACTAAACAGCTTGTTAAGGCACCTGATGCCAATGCTCACAGGACTGACATTGGTGCAAGCGCATACAAGGAACTGGGTCATATAACAACTTTGCGGAGTTCCTATGGAAGCGCTTATGGTGGTAAATCTCTGCACAACCCATATGTTCATTAAATCTTTATATTTAAGCAGACCAGTGTGTTCAATTAGACTCAAGGAGTACAATAAAAATTCCTCAACTATGTCTATTTTTTTTTTTTTTGTTTGTTTGTTTCCTTGCTTAGGCCTGGATAAATATGAGAAATTAAATACCTGTGCAGAGCTCCACTGATTTCAACAGAAGTCTGTGTTTCTCTGGGGGCAACATTACCAACTCTAAAAAAAGGTTCAGGCCTTAATTGCTTTAATTTTGTGAAATACGGCAAGTGTTGAAAAGTTATCTCATTTCATTTTTTCCAATTAAAACATTAATGGTTTTAATTCTGTCGTTTTTATTTATTGTTCCGTGCAGCAGCAGATTTCTGACCTCAGACAGACTAGTATTTCACCATGTAAATTTGAAATTTTTACCTGTGGGGGATATATTTTTTTTAAATATAGCATAGTGTGATAGCAGTGAATTATTCCTCGTTCAACTTACAAATATAGAGAATGTAGACTGTGGATCTTGGCTGGAAATATACAAGAGGCTTACTGCTTTATAAAGTCCTATATCTAGGCCCTCCTAGACAGTAAAGTCAATAGAGCTTTAATAAGATATATTTTTATCATGAATATTTCATTTATATGTATTAAATACAGAGACTTCAGGTACTGCATAGACTATTAATAATTATGTAGATTAAATTTTATAATCTGCAAATCAAACATTTGAAAAACTTATATATAGTAGGATGTATCATTAGCTTTTAAAGACATCTCCAAATTTCTGTTTGGAATGTAAAACAGAAATGTTTTGATTTTTGTACTACTATACCTCAACAGTAAAAAAATCCCGAACTAATTTAGAAAACTTTATCACTAAATACAACTTTTGAATTAAATTACTATTCTTCAAGACACACTATTTCACTTCAAATCACATGTATATTGATAAATTCTCTAAGGAACTTAAATAATCTCACTATGAACCAGGGTTTCAAATATATACTACATACAGATATACACTGGACAATTCTGTGTATTGATTTGTCAACCTTCTCCCTCCTATTCATGAGTGTTCATAACTCGCAAGGGACAGATAAATGTTTTAATCTTTAATTTATTGTAAATATATAATAAAGCTTCCTGCATGTTTTCCCTATTGATTTTTAAATACAAATCTAATTTTGAAAATTCAATCTTGAAAATAAGATGTAAGATCATATTTATTATTTGCTTGTTTGTTTTAGATTTATTTTTAAATTAGACAGCTACATTGTAATACTGAAAGAATACGTCACAACACATCTTACTATAAAACTGGGGCAACTTTATATGATATCATCTAGCTTAACCAAGCCCCAGAACAGCAGTATGTTTAAGAAATTTAGTAGGAAATACATTTCTTTAGTTATTTAAGGTATGACAGGCCATTTTTTAACAAATGAAATCAGTAAAGCTAAGTAAAACATAGATCTTACACTAATGTTAATCAATGTTAAGTGACCCAGACTCAATGCAGTATGTGCAAGATCCACATTTAAACCATCAGAAACATCCCACTGGAATCCCACAATTCTGTATAACAAATATTCATGAACTACAACAAATCAATAATATAAAAATTATTTAAGGTTTTTTGAGCCATGTTTTTTTTCTTAGAAGAAACAGAGCTCAATTATTTAAGAAAAAGCACAAGACAGTGGAATATTTGACTATTTCATGGCTAAAAATAGGGGGCTGACTGGTGTAAATAATTTCTCTTACTTATAGTGCTGATTCAAAAGGACTGAAGTGGCATCTTTAGAGTAGAAATTAATTACTTAAAAAAAGTTCTTGCCTAAAATAATCCTTAGACTTTTTCTCAAGAATTATTATATGAGGGGAAAAAAAAATCCACATTTGAGACTCACTTTTTTACTTTACAACATTTCTAGTCACAGAATAAACATAATTTTCCATGATTTTCTGTGCAAACGCTAATTTTTCTCTTGGCTCAGAGTATTTGGGGAATTTATACCAAACAATAAGTCATTTAGGGATGTAAAATCCCATGTTAATATGTAGTTCATGATCTTTCTAGGAAACATCAAATCTCATATGAGAAGCTCTTCAAGCAAGTTCTAAAAATTTCTACTAAATTCTCCTCTTCAATTAGTTACTTTTGTTCACACACAAGGTTCATTTGCACAAGGTCATAGCCCTGAAAAGAGGGGACTGAAAAACCAAGGAACAACAAAGCCCCTCCCACTGTGTCTATTTTACATGAAAACTAGAGGAATTATCTATGTTCACTGCCAGTGTAGTTAATAATTCACAATGAACTTAATGCAATCAAGGATTTGTCTGAGAAAACAGTGAGGGGGATGAATCTTAATCTAAACACCTTTACTCTGTTAATTACAGATTTGGTTTTCAAGTGTATTTGAAGAGAACAGATATACTTCAAAAAACAACTTACAACAGAATATTTGCTTATTTTCATCCAGTCAAAGCAAATTGTGCTCCTTACCATTTCCTTGATATGACTTTATATCTTTTTCTATCCTTCACAAATATTTTCTACCATTTTTGACAAGAGTTAAGACTGCACTTACATTTATGAAAAGAGAGTTTTGGTTAATTTACAACAAGCACAGAACTCAAATATGCCGAAAACTATACCATAGTGTATATAAAAAAAATACCGCGAGTTTCAGATCTAGACTCAGGTTTAATATTATCTGCACATAAAAGTCATTCTTCCAAAGCAGTAAAATTTGATGAACCAGCTTATAGCAAACAATTATTTCATACAGCATTTGATAGCTATTGGGTCTCTCTTAAAATAAATAGTTAATCTTGCTAGGCTAAGAAAAAATCACAGCTTTAAATAAATGGACTTGTAAAATTCTCAGAATATGTTACCCTGGGGATTCATTTTAATACCTATATTTAAAGGCCTTTTTTTAAGAAAGGAAAATGGTCTCTGAGGTATGCAAGTACAACTATGTATTCTGTACTTACAAATTACTATTTCACATAAAGATATAAAAATATAAATTTTATATAAAATGTCATCTCTTTTAATGCTTTATCTTTGAATCAGAATGCCAAGTCATGAGTGCAAAATCAGAGACTACAGCAAGTGGATTTGACAGGTTAATAAATGGTTAGAACAGTGGTGCCACAGTTGTGGGTTTGGTTATTTAGAACATGGAACTCAATTTGGGAAGCTGGGTCTACTGGAAGAGCTGGTCTGACAGAGGGGAAGAGCTGCTTTTATAGGAGATCTGGACATAATTCAAAATACCAACATGCTTGCAAACTGCTTATAGGTAGTTTTACATTAGAATTCCTGGGCCATGTGGTACGCACTTCTCCACCTGGCTCTCCTCCCACAGGGAGCAGACCATACTGGTACACAGATGTAGACCAAGGGTAATAACTGAAGTGTCAAGGGCTTGGAAAAGCATAGAAAAGTTCATACCTTGAAAAATCCAGGCACTTTTATCACAGTATACTTAAAAGAAAAGCTATGTCAGCTGGATGAAAGAAAAAAATTTATCCTTTTTACCAAACATCATTCAATTTCCTGTGGACAAAAAGGTCTTGACTGCAATGACTGAATGACACCCTGCCTCAGACATAGGTCACTGTTAAGTGGTTTTTTGGCTTAGACAGCACTGTATCCCAGTAAGGGTATAGTTCATGTGGGTCCTTGCTTCAGATTTTCACAGTAGGATCAGCACATGCCACAGTGACTGAACGATCGGTCTCCTCTTTGGTGTGAATGACACCTTTTGGGCATCTGTGATACTGCCGGAGGGGAAAGGTGCTAGGTAAAGCTTGTTACAATGTTTATAGCAGTGCATCTAACACATCTTGAAGACACAGAAGGAACTGTGAAACTAAAAACCCCACTTGGACCTGCAGAGATTATTCAGTTCAAAGCATGCAAAGGATATCAATCACGCAGACACACACACACACACAAAAGTTTAGAATTAACACTTTCAGTCTATGACTCAAAAACTGAGTTATTAAACTGTCAATTATTAAAACAACAGTTCAATTCCTAACACCCATCAAGTTCCAAACATTATTTTAGATATTTATGGTTGCTCTTTGTCTATTCTGGACCACTTCTAGAGAGTGCCACAAATTTTATTTCTTAAAACTTTTTGGTTCTCTTTTTCACCTTTAAATTTGACGATCTGATTTACATCTCACCTCTTCAAAGCCTGACAAGATTTCTGCTTTTTCAGCTAAGCTTACTGGTATTTATCTCACTGTCTAACAACTGAAGACAGTGAAGACTGAACTATCTTCTTTCAGACATTAAGTCTTAAGCATGGATTTTTCTTTCTATGACTCCTTGATTCTCATTCCGGTTGCAATCTCTTTTTCATTCGTTAGCACTTTATTATCTTTACCACACTTAGTTTGAACTCTCCTTCTCCTTCCAGATTTCATGTTAGAAAAACTATCCATGGTCAGCTAAGTAGTAATGTCTAGACATTAAATTATTCTAACATATCAATATATCTGCACTAATAACCTCTTACCCTATTCTTGTATCTCCAGGAGCCTACTGAACCTGTAATACCTTACACTTCAGCACAATTAGAATTCTATACACTGCATATTTATAATTAAAAGCTTGACCTTACTCTTGCACCTTCAAATATCTCTATCTTCTTCATGCCAAGAATCAGAACTAATTCTGTTGCACTGAACTGGAACTAGTTTTCAGAGCTTCAGTCACCTACGTCACCACAGTTGCCCCTATCCCAGCATCATTATCTTTTCTCTACAGTTATCTGTAAGGTGTTATTAAAATGTTACATAATTCATTATACTATAATTAGCAATTGCCATTTAAAGCTTACCTGAAAGTTTGCTCTTGCTTTGCTTCCTTCGCTTGATATACTGCCTCTGGCTGCATTAAATAACTTGTGGATTCCAGCAAAGTGACCCTGGGGTATGATGAGTACACATTTTTTAACTTGCAGAATGAAGACAAAAATAAGTTTATGCTTTTAAATAAAGGCTTGGCATGTAAGTTTATTTTTTTCAATTGGAGATATATTAAAAGTACTGAAAAAAAAAAAACTTTAACAGTTTTTTTTAAAAAACATAGTTTATTAATGTTTTAATTCTTCCTTATTTAGTAACTTAGAACATTTTTCACAATTTAGGCCAAGTCAGTTATCCATATCATAGAACTGATTAAAGACAACCTTGTTGCCCACCTCAAGAACTTCAAAAAAAAGACAGATGCTAAATAAACTCATATGATTCCCACATACAAGGCTTATATCAGGGCACATGACTGCAGCAGTGAAAACAATCCTGTCACAGGTGTCTATATCAAACCCATTCTTTAGGGGCAAAATAAATTTAATTGCAGCTTATGCAACACATATATTAATCAGATCAGTAAAATAAGCTAAAAATATTATTGGAAATGGCTCTTGTAAATAAATCAATTACACAAACCAATCCTTAACTCTATAGACTAAAGACAAAATATGAGGTCAGATCACATACATAGATTTAAAGGGGCACAGCTCGCTCTCTCTTTTATATTAAGTGAAGCAATATTTATAACTCTGCACTTGTTACATCTATGATGAATATAAATGAAAAATTAGATTAACTGATAGTGCTGCAAGCCCCAAGGCAAAAACATGTATTTTTCTTTTGCATGCTCAATAATTTAAAACAGAAGGATAAAGCAGATTGGGGAAAAATAACCAACTATTAATTAACATGGTTTGTTTCTCTTTGGAATTCTGCTGGACCTCAGCCAAATACAAAAATACAAGCAAGGTTCATGAACTCCGTTTGATTAAAGCTCTAGCTTTATTGCTTACACTGAGATGAAATTCAATTAAGGCTTATTTTTATCTTTTTTGTTCATTACAACAGCTTCCACTTCATAGTGGAATTGTAACAATTTTGGTAACATAAATCCCTATAATTTAACCTTAAGGCTTTACATTTTTAAGAAGAAGAAGAAAATTATCAAAAGGTTTGATAAAACAGAATGATCATTAATGATTTGAATTTACAGCATCATCTACCTGAATATGCCATCAGTACTGAAGGGGTTGGTAACATTTAGGGTAACTTTCTTCAGCTCATAACATGGGGATTTGCATTTCAATATATCCTAAAAGAGAACAAAAAATTGCATCAATATGAAAAAGTTACAAACCTATATTCATGAATAATACATAAACAGGAAAGCTTTACAAAGAATAGAACCATGTGTTTGACTACTGGTGACTACAAAATTAACACAATTTAATTGCTAGGCTTTGTTGCCAGCAAAGAACATTTGAAGCCAATTTCTTCTTAAACATGCATTAAACTTCACCACAATTTAAATACTCTTCCAAATGATAGCACAAGGGCAAGTATTGAGCTATCATCCTTTTTCCTTCTTATCATTACATTCTATTTTTTTCTCTTGCCCCAATCTTTCTTTCTAACTTCAGTGTCTTTTGCTATGGGATAAAGTCATGTGGAAAAAAAAAAGAGAAAGAAATTAAAAAGAGAGAGATAATTGTATAAACACCATCTAAGTTCAGAAGAGGATCTATCCACACCTGCTCAAGAAATGTTTGATAACAAATGCTGGAACACATGCCTATCTCTGCTCTTACTATTTCTGGGATAAATCTTAAATCTACAGAATGTCTAAAGTCACAAATAAACCTCGCAACATCTGACAAAATTTTGCTTTCCATCTACATCTGACAGCTGAAATAACTAGGTTGAAGCATATCGCCATCTTCACAATGGAATTTCCACAAGTATTCATATTCCAAAAGGGCTGCAGATCTATTTTCAGAGCAATCAGAACAAAATTTTAAAATTTATTCAGGATCTAAGTGTGATTTATATCCTTAGGAATCTTAGGTATTCCTCAGGCTTGTCTCCGCAGGTACATAGGCTAATATTGGAAACCTGAAAATTCATAGGTTTCACCTCAGTTCACTTTTGTTTGATATAAGGTACAGAAGAACAATATTTTTGTGGCAGTGTTAAGCATACACACATAAACTTACAGTAGGCTCAATATGGTTGACTTCAGATTTCAGAGAGAATGTCAGTGTGGCACCACCTATTCCACCCACATTCTTTGAGACCAGTAGCAACATTGCTTCAGCAGGGTGCAGAAAGCGACTAGTGAATTCCACATTTATAACTGCTTGTCTCCTAGCAAAATAATAACAATAATAATAGTTTAAATAGTTTGGCACAACATTTTGACTCAGAAATATCAATTCAGAAGCACATTTTAGACTCTTCGCAAGAAAAAGAGGCTAGAAAATAAGCAATTTGTTTCTTCTGGAAACAATCTCCTACTTAAAAGGACCTGAACACATTCTAGTAAAATAATTATAGATAGAAAAAGAAAAATTTTGAGTCTTTATTGCTTTTTATGACCTCAACATGTAGCTTAATTTTTCTTCCCACACACACTAGCACAGGAAGTTCTCTTTCCTTATAGTATTACCCTAAATTAACAACTGATTTACTTTATCCTCCCGCTTGAACAGGTTTTTGTAGGTTAAACAGCCAGGTATCCTGTTACAGAGTCATAGAATAGTTAGGGTTGGAAAGGACCTTTAGATCATCTAGTTCCAACCCCCCCGCCATAGGCAGGGAAAATTGGGGAAAAATCCTCAAAAAAGGATATAGCAGAACTGGAATAAGCCCACCTAACTGCAGAAAGGATGTCTATAGGCAATAGAATTAATCCAGTATGATTTACAGGCTCAAGACGTAGGATAAAGGAGTATGATACTGGGCAAAGTCTTTCCTAAGGCCAAAAGTCTCAGGATGTCAGTTCTGAGAATCAGTTATGAAATTCTGGAAATTTTTACAGCATTCATATTCCTGTTGCAGAGCCCCCAGACATCATTTTTGACAGCGAAGAGTTACTAAGGCCCCCAGAGTCTGAGGCTACTAAGTCACCCTGCCATTCAAACCATCCTGGAAAATGCATCCTGGGACTGCAGGCTCACAGGCAAGTATACTGCTTGAGACATCCACTATGAAAACAACTTTAAGGATCAAGTTTTAAGGAGTCTGCTCTTGTCACAAATAAGAATGACAGGGAAATGGAGTGTATGGAGCATTCTGCCTGATCTTTGCCCTCTGGCTTATGCAACAGCAGAGAAATCTTATTTGAATTGTCAACTGTTGCCTTCTGTGGCAAAGCCAACACCAGGGAAAACACAAAGTTGCTTATTTTATTTATTCATCTGTGCTGTAGACAATGTAATGTGAGGAAAATTCAGATCATGGAATTGTTCTATAATCTTGTTCATTCTCATATTATTATAAGTAACTACATCCAGACCTACTTCAGTTGATACACTGTAGGTGCCAGAGTCTTAATTTCTTTATCAGCTCAGCATGTGACACCTTTCAAAAAAACAAGAAACCAAATTCTATTTGTTGTACTGCAGTGTAGGAAAAAAAAATAATAAATAAAAAAAAATGAAAAGCTGTTAGGAGGGATCAGATTTACAGTCTAAAGCCAACAGAAATCGCTAGATAAGACAATCCAAAGTAGTTCCACATTGCAGGCTACTATGGGCAACCCAACCATCCTCCCATTGCTTCTGATAACTAGTATTTGGCAGAAGCATTTTTCTGAGAAAGTACCCCATATTATCTGAGGCAGAAGGCTGGATCAAATTACTTTCTCAGGTAATTTCCTGCACTATTTTAAATGCCCTGTGATTTCCAAGCCCCCAACAGTTAAAGAATTTGTCATTCATGTAGAGGCTTTTTTCCCTTCAAGAGAAAATCTTTTTTGCTACTTCCAGTTGAATTTGTACAACTCAGCTTCAAGCTGTTGTTCTTATAAAAAGTTTTGCTCCATATTGTTTGCAGTATAACAGGTCCCTTTCCCAGAAAGGCACTTTTAAATACTGATCAAGTAATTTTCCTCACTTCTCTTGTTCAGATACCCAGACTGAGTAACTTATATGCATGTCTACACATAAGACAGCTTAGACACCTTTATGCTATTATTGTTGTGAACTGCAAATTGATACGTCACAGTGCAGTGTCCTGCAGAGTGGGAATCTCAGATGAAAGATTAATTACATTACATGCAAGGTATGACATTCAGCTACACTGAGAATGTTCTGATGCATCCCAAAAACCAGAGCAGAATGACAATATAGTCTCTGGAAGATTTCCCTGATGTTCAACTGCTTAGGATTAAAGCCAGTTTCATCTTGACCAATTGATATAAAATATTCATTCTTGACAGATATGGAGCATAGGTAGCAAAGTTTTGCTTTTAGGGGGCTGTAGAGGCAGCCTCTGTGAGAAGAGATGGGGAGCTGCCCTGTGCATGACTCAAATAGTTCTGGCTGGTGCCATAATGGATCCAGATGAGCCCATCAGCCAAGCTGGTAGCACCTCTGTGAAAGCATATTTAAGGGCAAAAACATCAGAAGGGCAGAAGAGTGAGGAAAAACAGTAAAAAACAGCAGTGGGAACATCAAGGTCAGAAAAGTAGAGGGAGAGTGCTCCAGCTGTCAGAGCAAGACAGGCTGAGAGAGTTGGAGCTGTTTAGCCTGGAGAAGAGAAGGCTGCGTGGCGACCTCATAGCAGCCTTCCAGTATCTGAAGGGGGCCTATAGGGATGCTGGGGAGGGACTCTTCATTAGGGACTGTAGTGACAGGACAAGGGTTCAAATTTAAACAGGAGAGGTTTAGATTGGATATAAGGAAGAAATTCTTTCCTGTTAGGATGGTGAGATGCTGGAATGGGTTGCCCAGGGAGGCTGTGAGTGCTCCATCCCTGGCAGTGTTCAAGGCCAGATTAGATGAAGCATTGGGTGACATGGTTTAGTGTGGGGTGTCCCTGCCTATGGCAGGGGGGTTGGAACTAGATGATCTTAAGGTCCCTTCCAACCCTAACTATTCTATGATTCTATGATTCCCTGTAGCATGTGGAGAGGACTGCACTGGATCAAACATCCATGCTGCAATCCATGGAGGGCCCCATGCCTGAGCAGTTAAACATTTCCTGAAGTAACTGTGATTCATGGATACTCATGCTAGAACAAAACTTTTCCTGAAGGACTACAGCCCATGGAAGGACCCACAGAGCAGGAGAAAAGCATGAGGGGGAAGAAGAAACAGAGAGGAACTGTTACAAAGTGGCTGAAGGCGTTTGCTCATCCTTGTACCCTGTGCCATTCAGGATGGCAGGGAGAGAAGGTAGAGGACTCAGGAATGAAAGAGTGAAGTTCAGTTTGGGAGAAAAGGGTGGGGAAGACATGAGGTGATGTTTTAATTTTTATCATTGTTTCCTACTACAAAAGTCTATTTTAATTGAAAATTAACTAAAACAATTTCACCTAAGTCAAGCCTGGTTTTCCTGTGATGGCCACTGGTAAGCAGTGTCCCATCTTTCTCAACTCACAAACCTTTTCAGCATTTTTTTTATGTTCCATTCTGTGGAGAAGATGGAGTAAGAGATAGTGTCTAGATAAGTGTCTGGTAGCCAGCCAAGTTTAACCCACCACAGCCATTTATGAATTTCTCTAGCTAGTAGTGGAACACAGAATGCATTGTCATGCTTCTTTGAAAATACAGATAGAAATATACTACATATTTCTATCACTTTGTTACTGTCACTTTAAAATCTCTATTTAATGCTGCACCACTGCTTCCTAATATAAGTAACCCCTCTTGATTACCCTTTGCCTTTCTTCTCAATTTTTTTCTCTGATCTGTTTAGCTTATCAGTTTCCTGCAATTCATCTCTCCTAGAAAGTAAATGCAGTTTTTTTCAGAATGGGCCTTCATCTACAGAATCATCCAGGTCACACATGCTCACACAGCAGGTCCAACAGGATTAGTCAGTCACACTTATTCCTCATTAGTGATTACAATTACCCACAGTCATCCCAAATCCAATTATAGTTACTTCTAAATATAGGAATTCGGCAGATAATTACAGACACATCTCTATGCATCTCTAAAAGTCTTCCAGCTCTCCAATCAGAAGACTGACAAGTTTCAGTTTCTTTAGCCTCCCTATCAAGCCTATAGTTCTTTTCAGCTGTAATTGCCTGAACTCTCATGAGTGTTCTCTGAACTGCTAATATTTCCCTTGACCTTTTACCCTGACATTCTGGTAAAGCAAGCTTTACGAATTGACTGAAGCTCTACGCAGGCCTTTGCTAGGCAATAGCTGCTATTTTTAACTGCTTTGTCTTTATTAGTTTATCTAAAGGACCTATTATTTCAGAGATAAAAAAGCTGGCTAGAATCAAGCTAGCTTGCAGTGAAGGATAAACTAGTGGTGAAGGCATATCCATATTTAAACATAATATTCATAAATCCATAAGGAACAGTTTCAATTCAGGGGAATAAGAATGTAGAGTTATCTGACCATATGTTTTCTGAACCATTACAGATACTCAGAAAGTTTTCTCTGGTACAGCAAGTAGGTTTTCCTAAATTTTAGTGATTTTTAACACATTGATTAATCTGCCTTCAATCCCATATTTATGGACTATTTACTTCAAAAAGTAGAACAAAGAACTTTAATGTGAAGTGCTTATTTCTAACTATCTCTTATTCCTAAACAGATCATAGTCATTACCATCAAATGTCTTACTGAATCTACTGAAAATTCTCCCTCACTTTTATTTAGGCCACAGGTATTTTTTTTTTCTAGAAGTCTGTTACAAGCCTACCTGCTATCTCTGAGTTTCTCTGAAAGCATTCTTTCCAAAGAAAGCAGAACATTCTCTCCTACAAATCCTCTACCATTTTGCACTAATGGCAATAAGCCTACACATAGTCAGCTACAACTGTGTAAGTTTGTTATTCATGTTACTATCACTTCCAAACCCACCTGTGAGATTATGAACTAATATAAAACACCTACAAGACTCCCACCACCACACTGGAATTCTCAAACACATCCATCAGAATATTAAGAAATCTATTACGTACCTATTTTTCATTTAGTGACCAAGACTACAAGTAAGGATATTTGATGATATTAAACGTCTTTTCCAACCTAACAGATTTTGTGACTCTATGATTATATGGTTATGATAAACTCTGCAGAAGTCACCCGTGGATGACTGGCATTTCCAAAGGCTTTTATTTCTACAGTACTTTTTCAAATGTTTGTTGCTATATATAATGCCAAGCAGGTCAGTGACAAGGTTTTTCACATTTACTTGTGTCTTGGGTTTTTGGGGTGTTTTTAAAGGTGAAGTGAAAACAGTGGTTGATTTCAATCGTTGAGAGAAACATGATGTTTACAAGGACTACATTTTTATGTTAATTTTCATTTGAAGTAATTGCAGCAAAAACAGAACTCAAATCAAAAGGGACTTGTTGTCCCTTTTGCATGTCATTTGAAATATTAATCATCCTTAAAGTGCACTGTATCTATGTTGAGTATTCTGGAATGTGACAATATATATTTGATTTTTTTCTTCTTCGCAAGATATTTTCATACAAAGGTTGACCTGTGTTTTCCTTTCCTAGACAATCTCTAATCTATTTTATCTGCAAAGGAGTATCTTAAATAGACTTGCAGCCTAAACTTAAAAACTTTTAACTGACAGCCAGAGTAAGTGCTAATCTTGTCCCCTCTGGTTAAATGGGGATTACTGAACTTCCTGTATACACTCATAAAGACATAGAGAAAAAAAAAAAAAAGAAAAGCATAATTAGTGAACAAAAAAGATGGCAATATACTATGAGTATTTATGATACCAAAAACTTTAACAATCTAGTGTTTTGCCAAAATGAAATCTCTCCAAAATCCTTAGATGGCTTTCAGAAATGCAAGAATTTCCATCTCTGTGGGGAGAAAAGCTGGAGGCAAAAAGAAGCAGTCTAACAAGATTATAAAACCTGTGTCATGGGCTCTTAAATTTCTAGCCATTGAGAAACAAATACTGAAATCTTAGAAGAAAAAAGTTTTACCTGCTTATGCTTCCACAATGCATTAATGTAAAAAAATGTGAATCAAGTTCAGAGCAGACAGCTAGCTTTAATTGGGCAACAAAAGAATAGCTTATTCAAACTGAAAATTAAAGCTTTCAATACACATTGCAATAAAAATATGTTTCGGACACAGATTACTCCTCTAATTATCTGAAAGTTTGTATTCTGTTCTTAAAGCCATCTATTGAGCTAAAATGCGAATGTCCCACTGAAAAAATACTCTGGACTTGTTCTAGATTCAGGAAAAAAAGCCTGATCTTTATATCAACTAATTTTGCTGTTTGTAGTTGAAGACATTTCTAGTGTCCCACCACTATTAAATTAGTTTATATTTCGATAGTGCTAGAGTTGTTAGTGACAAAAAAAAAAGCCCAAAACATTACTTACTTAGGGGCAATGGTGACAGTGTTGCCTTTAGGTAATGAGAAATCATTGGCATCTCTTCCAACAAGAATAGCGTTGTACACCAAAGTTTTACGGCTTGGGTTTGTCAGACGCACCTATCGCAACAACATCAGCCTATTTTTACTCAATTTTTCAAGTATAAAAGGTGTGTTCTGAAGCTAAGTTCCAAAATGCAGACTAAGGATTTTACAAAACAAGAAAGTACTTCA
This sequence comes from Agapornis roseicollis, assembly GCA_002631895.1. NCBI lineage: Eukaryota > Metazoa > Chordata > Aves > Psittaciformes > Psittacidae > Agapornis > Agapornis roseicollis. The sequence goes on from NDXB01009327.1 coordinate 33,970, forward strand.
AATATTTAGGTAGATAATTTTTCTTCTAAATGAGCATGGACTTCTCACAGACTATCTAATCTCAGATTTTCTGGGTACTCTTTTTGCGGTATACACTACTCTCCTATCTCTCTGTCTTTTACCTCTGATTGGTTAGATTTGTAGATTTTTATTGTGTTTATAAGCAAAGGTAAAAAACAGCAACAGAATTCAGTATCCAGAACCTGAAGAGATTAAAAAATAAGATGCATATTTCCATGTTTTACATTTAGTAGTTAAATGACATGAAATCCATTGATTTATTGTTGTAGTATAAACATAATATAAAAACAGATATACATACAATGCTTTGGCCTTGTACTGACACAAATCTAAATTCAGTGGTACTAGTACCTGTTTAATAACAGTTGCATGGAGAGCACCTGTAAATTCTATAGTGTTCTTGGGTAAGTAGTGAGGGAGACTTTCATATAGGTAGACACATAGAATAAGCATCATCACTGGGTTTGGATCACAAATGTCACTGGCCTAATGTTGGAAAGAAAAAAGGAAAAATAACCAGACATACTGTTAAAATTTTACCTGTACAGTTTAAAGATATGAAGATGAAACCCAAAGAGTTATGGTAATTCTTATTACACAAATATTTTCAACCTAACTTTTAATAACTGTATTAGGCATACAGCTAAGACGAATATGAATCTTAATAGTGTACAAAAAAGTTAATTCTTGAAGACCACTGATATGCTCTGGTAATAAACCTAGGATAAAAATTTAAACCATCTTTTATCCCCTACAGTTCAGCAGAAACAGAGGTTCCTTTTATGAAAATGAAGCATAATGAAAAAGCAAGCAAAATTCACTGAATGGAAAAACATTTGTGTTTATTATCTTTAAAAAAACCCAAAAACCTCTTTTAAAATATTTTTGTTTACTCTGCAAAATACTATCCCAAGTACATCTATGTATGTATACTCAGCAATTCTGGTAAGACACTGAAAAGAGAGAGGTAGAAACTTCCCCATCAAAACCACGAACTTTTCAGGAAGCTAATCAAACAGTAAAGGGACTTAATGATGTAAGCAGTTTCCCAAAAATACAGGCAGGAAAGATCTGGCTACAGATTTAAATAAACAAGATTTTGTACCTCCTAAATCAAAAAAATTAAAGTAAGCCTTTTAAAACTTATTGATTAGCAACTTTATAATATATGAGTATTATAACGAAGTTGTCTATAATATACTAAATATACTTTTACAACTGCAGTTAATTTGTCTCCTGAATTAAATATGAAGTCATATTGAAAACTACACATACTTGGGAGCAGATATAAGCAGCAAACCAGTTCATTAAAGTGCCACATGTCATCCCATTAAAAGGTGCTTTTTTCATTGAAGACATTTTATTTGGATTCCTTACATAACAGTCATTCACTATGGCAGTATTTTGAAAAAGACCCTCCTTTGCCTAATTCCCAGAAAGTGATTACTATTCTAAATCTCCTCATCTTATAGGATAATTTTTGCCTAGTTCTCAAGCAAAAAAACCCAGATCTATTGGATTGTTGCTGATTGTCACTGTCACCCTCTCTAAACAGCTTGGATGAGTTGTACATAACTACAGGCAATCTCATACCACCACCCTAGAATAAAGCTTTCTTTGGCACGGTTTCATCATATCATGATTTTGCAACTACAAACCATTCAAAGAACAGATTGAGCACATTTCTTTTTTATTTTAACACTGACCTGTACATTACTTAGCAACATTGCATATATATAAAGGCAACGTCTTTCAGATATCCAGGGTCATTTAAGACAGCAAAAAAATAGGTACAAGACACTTTCAAATCCCAAGACTTCATCTTATTAAAAGTAACTTACTACTTGTTTCTTTAAATCACTAGGAACTCAACAACTGCTATGAGATACTTCATATATGAATACTTTAGCAATAAAGAAAAAGCTTTTTCTAGTCAGCAACTACTGAAAGTTTTGCATCCATTTCTAAGGACATGAACAAACAAGTCTCAAATGATGTTACATTCTTTTGTAGTACAAGCATACGTAGGAAGACAACATTATTTTTGCACTATCCTAATGAACAGGGAAAAAAAGGCAAAATTAAACAGATCTATCTTAAATGGCAAGCCTTTTTGTTTATCTGAAAGAGCTTTATTTGCACCAGGTTTTATTTACACCACCAGTTGAATTTAGAAACATACATACTATATGGATCTGAATCTGTCTCATAAGCATGTGCATGGCAGGCATATCAATGGAAAAAAATCTAGAAAAATATCTGTAGCTTTTAGGCAAAAAGGGAAATCAGGAGTTGCATGGAATTAACAGTGTGCTGTCAGCGTTCACCCTCATCCATCCTCCTAAAACTACTGCAAGTAGTAACATCTCCCAGGCACATTAGCCCACACTGTGCATCAGAAAATCACGTGAGTTTGTAACAGCACAAAGATCTCTTCAGATGAGCAATAGTCACATCAACGACAGCTGCATAAATATATCTTCCATGTGTACAAAAAACTCTTGTGTGCATTGTAAGCGCAATATTTGCTGGTTCAAGGCTAGCAAGCTATCGATAAACCCAGTATACTATTTTCCTGCTTCTCTGTGTGCACATCCCTCAAGCAGTCCTTTATAGAGAAAGCCTTGTAACATAACCCAAGAAACCTGCAAGCCTTGAACTTATTAGATATGAAGCAAAAACTCATAGTAGAAGAGTGTACAGTGATGCTGTGAGATCCCTCAGGAGAATAGCGCAATTCTAACTGAAATTTGCTAGATGACTCCAGCTGTGGTAGCATGGAGAGAGAATGTGATACTCCAATGGAAGCCTTGGATATCTTTTCTGGATAAGGTAAAAATTCAGTAAAAATGGTAATGTGATACTTTTGATTAAGTTAGATTTATATAAAAAAATAAAGTAAATAAAGGCAGTACATCCAATTAAATGTGATGTTAATTGCTCTATCTTGAATAAGAAGCCCAGGTTTTTGTCACAAACAATTTTATAAAAAGAAAAAAAGTTTTTAAAATATTTCACAAAAAAGTTCTCATTATAGATAAAAATACATCAAGTTCATGGGTAAATTTTCTTACTGCTGTACCTTTTCAGGACCAAAACCTCTTAAAATTATGAGGATAAAGTTGTATCAGCTAATATTCTTGTCTTACTTTGTCAGTAAAGACTCATTTGAATATTTATGATGAATACTACAAAAATCTCCAGGGATCTCTGAGAATAACAGATATTCCTATACATTAATATTTCTTCTACAAACTACATTATACAATGTTTTCACAGGACAACATTTCCAGCCCACAATATTTTATTTTTATGACCAACAATATTCTTGTCCTCAACATGAGATGTTGTTTATTGCCTAAATGGAGCGTTAGAGGAAAAAACTGCTTCAAATCTTTTTTTAATTAGTCTTATGAGGCAATTTTCATAATGAACCATCTATTACAGAACCTCAATACTCTCCAGCAGATTAATCAAGGGAATGCTTATTATTTCTAAAACAGTAGGATAAGTTAAACAGAGCAGCTATTTAGTCAGTCACCTGCTCACTGATATGAGTCTATATAGCAATATTATTTGCATTAGTTAATATTTCACCTTTGTATATGTCTGCTTCTAGATGAGCCGATTCTGCATTCTACTGAACGGAAAAAATGCTACTCACTTAGATTATAAGCAGAAAATGTAGCAATTTTCTTAATCCAATAAAATTTTTGTACATATTATATTTTCCTCTTCAGTATTAAGAAGATAAAATGAAGAATAACTATCCAGATTCCTGAAACATCTGAAAAAAATATGACTTAAATAAGAGTGTTCCTAAACTATGGTTAACCCTACAAATATGATTTAAAGTTATGTTTTTCTTTCTTTTCCATGTATATTTTGTCAAGGACTATAAAAAGAAATTGATAATCACTTAGCAACTCCTTTTTTTGTCATTTCAAAGAACAGACAATTCTACCAATAAAAATAAAAAAATAAAATCAGTGGGAGATTATAAGACTAAAATAGTCAGCTAAATAAAGTAACTCCATGGGAAGAACTAGTCCTACATGGATTCTCACTAGGAAACTTGAAACAAAAGTGAAAATTTCATTCTCATTATCAGAAATTTTTGGATAACTGCAGTTACTCTGTGACCCAAATGTTAATAAGAGCTTGGGAAAAGACATCACATTTCTTAGCCACATGGGCTGAAAAGGGAGAAAACTTTTTGGCCTCCCCTGGACTGTCTTTAGTGCAGCAAAGAGATGCATAGACATATCTATCATCTTAACTATCTGAGTTAATTTTTATTTCCAAGTAAAAGATTTATACTAGAGCATACATTGCAGCGTGTCTACAAAACAGTGATTTGACTTCCTAATTAGTAAAAACTCAAGATGCAACACAACAACCTATGGAAAAGTAAACATACAATCCAAAGGACAGAACTCAACAGTCTATCTTCAGATTTTGCAGAAAGGACCTTGTTCCTCTAGTTCCTTCTGCAGCTATAGCTAAAAAACAGCTTCATGAATGTCCCTTGTTAGAATACAAAAGCAGCTGTAATGATACTGAACAAGGATCCACAAGATCTAAATTCTATTGATCTCCATTTAATATCAGAGGCTCAGTATCCCACCATTCTGCCTCTACCAACAGAGCAGTTGCTTGGGAAAAGAGTAAAGGTAATTGGGCAAATATAAAGAGGTTTTTAAATTGACATAATTTTCAGCTTCTGGAAATTAGTGGCTTAAAAATTTATTTATTACTGTTGCACACCTCTCTGTCATCATTTTAAATTCTTCCCTATTTTATTGTTTATATACAGAAATAAGCCTGTCATTAACAGTTTATTAATTTGTTTTAATTAGAAATTGCTCATCGCACTTTCTTCTTCAAGGTTATTAAAATGCAGCATTAGCAGAAATCTATTGCCTGAAACATAGGACCATAAAAAGTAGCTGAGATTTAAGTCCTAAGACTCTAAGAAAGAAAAATGATGCATCACAGACCACAAGTACAAATAGCTCCACTCTCAAACAGCTGCTTCTTGATGACTGATGGATTGGCAACTGACAAAGGTTTTGTTCAGTAACAAAAGCTGCATTCTGACATAATTTGGGGAGGAAAAAGGGAATGAAGGGCAAAAAATTTAAAACTCTAGTAGAGCCATCTTCTTCCATGACAAAGTTTTTCAAAATATGAAAAAGGCTCTCACATTTTTTTAAGACTTGAGTGCTTGCTTGATAGCTTTTCATTTGTGCTTTAATGTTGCTTTGTTAAAAAAAATGCTGAAGCCAAGAAACTGGATAAATTATTATGCTTCAAATGCTAAACATTTCAAGTTAGGACTATATAAAATGGACAAAAATTTCAAGGGCTGGTAAATTAGTTCTATTACAAAAAGAAAGTTATTTGACATTTATAAAACCATCAGCTCTGTGATGTTAATTCCATAGACAACCCTCCATGTTTTCAGTCACTTGTATATTACTAAAGTCTGGTCTTTAGTATTGCTGGTACTACAGTTTGTAACTGCTTACAAGTAATGGTTCTTAATTTTATGAAAATAGGTTTATCACTGAATGCAAAAAATAAATGGCACTAGCTCCATCTAAGTCACACCATGATATTTAGAGAATGCTGGCAGTTCTGTTTTATTAGCATAGCAGTGTAGTGGATTTATATTAGAATAGAATGTATTATAAACAAATATTAATATATCTAGCTGGAGAAAGAAAAAAAGGGTGATTTAAATCTGAAATAATCACAGTAACTATAAGCCGAAGTTCTGACAGATAGAAGAGAGAAAAACTTTATTGCCACTTCTTGTGGCAATAACACTCTGTTTTTCTTAACATGTAATTATTACTGGAATAATGTAACAAAGCAGATGCAAAAATCATGCAAGAAGTCTTTCCCCACTGCAAATCAATGCTGAAAATAGACATCCTATGCCAAGGAACAGCTACTAGCAGGCCAGAGATAACTGGAAAATAGAAAATGCTTGGAATCAGTGGCCATGAAATGTTACCTAGGTAACTAATTTAAACCAACAATTGCAAATGACCATTGAAAATTATGGCAAAACTATTAAATAAACAGAAGGTAATAAAAATACTATATTAAATTTCAGAAACAGAAAACCATATATTTAATCTTCATTAGTTATTTCCAGATTGGTCAGGCTTAAACATTGAACTTAAAAAGTAAACATATAGGAAACAATGTTGTATGTGAACAAAAGATGGTTCCTAGGTTTATATAGGCTTTGCTTATGCAAGCGCAGTAGCCAAGTTTTCAATAAGCTGGAAGTCAGTGTAAGGATAGAACAGTCAGCAAGTCTGGATAAAAGATCCAGTAGTCATTTTGGTGTCTAAATAAAGATTAAAAGTCTATATTTTAATATGTTTCTAATGAATATGCATATGAATATCCTTTTTAAAAGACTTTGTCTATGCCATGCATATCCAGTTTCTCTTTAGATATACCCCAGGTGAGACCTTTATCTGGTCCAAGTAATTTTCAGCCACTCCGATGGAAATAAAAAGTACCACTGATTTTGAAACATACAATTCCTTTTCTTTTATTTCCAAAACAGGTTTATGGGGTTCAGTTTTTCATCCATCAGTACCCACAATTCTTTCTCCACAGGGTAGGAGAATTCTTCAAATTCATGTTTGTGATTGCCCTGACCCATGTGCAGGACTTTGCATCAGCCTTGTTGAACTTCATGAAGTTTGCATTGGCCCACCTCTCAAGCCTGTTTGGGTCCCTCTGGATGGCATCCCTTCTTTCTAGAGGATCAACCACACCACTCAGCCTGGTGTCACTGCCAGCTTGCTGAGGGTGCACTCAATACCACTGTCCATGTCCCCAACAAAGACAACACTAGACCCTACAAGGACCCCTGAGGGACACCATTCACCACTGGTGTCCACCTCGTCTCTGAGCAATTGGCTACAACTCTGAATGTGAGCATCCAGCCAGTTCTTTATCCCTTGAGTGTTTCACCTGTGAAATAAATGTCTCTCCTTTTTAGAGACAAGGATGTTGTGCGAGACAATATCAGATGGTTTGCACAATATTACTGATTGAGCTGAACTCCAGACAAATGTTCTTCATCTAATGACCTTATTTATCAAGCTTAGAGATCAAAGCAAATATTTGTTGCATTCACTTTTATAAGAATGCACAGGAAGATTCAGTCCTTTAAAACTTTCTCAAGTGTTTCTTTCAGGATACCCTAGGAAGATATGTATGAGAAGACAATTGCTACTCTAACAAATAAAAGTGATTTTTTTTTTTCCTTTTCTATTTTCTGAATGTAAGAACACAACAATATTAGATTTCTATCTCAGGCAAACCAAGGTATTTGCATTTAGCTTATAGACTGGTGGACAGACAGATGTAGAGTTCCATCTGTGTATTTGCAGTATCATATAAATTTTATTCAAATAACTAAGAAATAAGAAAGAAATCCTTTTCCTTAGTTTTATCAAGAAACTGCCATATTTACCAAACTAACAGCTCCTTATTAAAATGCAAGAAACTGAAGACATAAAAGTGTTAATCATCTTCACAAATGACTACAATGACAGTATGATTAAAGCATTAACTGACAGCCAGGAAATTAGCTTTCTAAGGTCATACAACAATCTGTAGACTTCCTCAAGGAAAAATCTTTCCATATACAGGAAATTAAAAAAAAAACCTATGTTGCTGCATTTCTTTCTTCTCCACTGGCTGCTGACAGCATCTTTTTTCTCTCCTTCATTTCAGACTCAAGTCTTGGGGTTGCCATCTACCCCTCTTTCTTACTCATGTGGCTGTGTTATTGCCCAGTTTCACTGCTTCCCACTCCACAACAATGCTGAATTCCTTCCTCCATTTCAACAAAACAGCCACATTCATTTTTAGTTTATTAACACTCTCTGACTTTACTCACAACATTTTCTATAGCCTGTTTGAAAATATCCTCCCTTTTAGTTCATCCCAAATATAAATGTCTGTATTATTGGCCCCAATTTTAAATCAGTAGCAAATTGAATTCCTCTATGCTCTATACCCAATCACTGCAGTCTATCCTTGTCACATACATTCCTTCCATATCACTGTTATCCACCATGTTATCTTGTGATATTTTTCAGGGGGCTTTCAGTCAGATCTTCCTCAAATCAAGGCATTTCAAACTTAAAAATATCAAACACAAAGAAAAAATACACAGAAAGACACCATTAATGCCCCAGGGCTGAACTGTCAATCATGATTAGAAAGAAGAAACAAAGAATTTCTTCCCTAAAGTACTCCTCTTAAGCCTATACCTTAATCCTTAAAAGAATTTAAAAGCCCTGAATTCTGTTGGAGGTATCATTTAAAACTTGCAGCTGAAGTCTTCCAGTTAAACTTCTTTATTACTGTAGAAACTTAGATTTTTTAAAGGATTGAAAGTGCCATACATTCCAGACCTATCATGTGTTTCAGCCTGTGCTGTCAGCACCATCCTTGTATTAATTACTCCAAAGCTGTCTTGAAAGTTCAGAAGCAGTGACTGCCTCATAATCAAGAACTTTGCCAGTATTGTTGGACTATTTTAGCCTGCTAAATTTAAGAGACAAGACTATCAGAAAAATCCTAAATTAGCAACAGGATTCATGTATTTTGCTGGGTTTATTGCTGAAGAATCTGATGAAATTTCTACAGTAGTCTTTGAAAAGCGTATGTGAATGACAATAAATCTATTTAAAAAGTACCCTCTACCTTCTCTTTCTTTTTTTTTTTTTTATTTGACTTTCCCTAGTATTTTGTTGTAGAATGTGCCTTAGCTAGAATTAAAATACAGACCTCAAAGATCCAAGATCTCTTCCTTTTTTCGGTGTTAATAGATTATATAGATTTAAATTCCTATTCTGTACAGAGGTGAACTTTCCCATCTATAAAAACCACCAATACTTCAAAAATGTGCTGAATAACATAGCATTTTAGATGATGTAGTCTTAAAACACACAAACTGTATTAAACAGAATATCCTGGAGTTCTGCTTCCATCTTTAATGTGGATAACTACTTTTGTGTATCTGACATCCAGCCTCTGATGAAAAATATGCTTTCATTCTGACGGTTTTACCTAGATTATCTTTTTATGCTTCCTGTCAGTCACAAGTATGCAAAACAGTGGATTTTCTTGGTTTAGCCTGCCATAGTAAAGGCATTTGTAACTGCATATCTGTATCACAACGTGGTAGCAGGACAGTAACCAATACAACTGGAAATAGAGGGGTTAACTTTCCCTATAATCATATCACAATCAAATGGAAATGGAAAAAAAAAAGTTCTAATTGAGATTTCTTTCATACTACCTCTACCCTTGATTCCTAATACTATTAATTCCTTTGGAAAGTTTCCTCACATACCAACAAATACTATGTCTATTCTACTGTATCTTCTGATCTTCTAGACAGTCCATAAATCCTACACCAAACCCAGCCTGCCACAGTCCCTGACATTCACTTTGCTTGTGATGGAAGAGGCATCACTTTGTAAGTTCTTCAGGGAACAAAGTGATCTTAAAGAGTTTTTACTAATTTTGGTAAGGACAGGATTTTTCATGACAGAGCAATCAAAAGAGAAAAGAAAAATAAGAAGGAATCTATTTTGAAAAGCTAATAGCCCACTAACACATGCAACCAATAAGTAGAAAATGAGTATGAATCACTGTGAGCATATAACTTTGTACTATAGCCCTGCCATTACTATTACCTGGCCATAACAATTATACTGAATTTGTAGGATCTCAGAACTGGGGTCTGACAAGCTTTCCTCTATCTGAAGGCATGTTGATCAGCTTGTAGAGTTTTGCTTTATTTGGTTCAGTGGTGACAGCAACTTTTTTAACTGATCAGGCCTCTTCGACTATTTGGTTTTACTTTTATCTTTGTGTGGTAATGCCAGAACCCACAGCTATAAATAACTCACAAAAGGTCAGTTAAAGAGGGGCAGATTGGAAGCAGAAGAAAAGCGGGTTTAGGAGCAACAAAACCAACAAAGAAATAATGTCTAATGCGTAAAAGGCACCATATATAGAAAATTTGGAGCTCTAGGCTAATGAAAAAGGACAAAGATGTAAAGCATGTTATTAAACATATAAAAATGATTCTAAATAGATCCTAGATGTAATAAGAAGTTAATATTAACAACATCATATCATTCCTAAAATGGGATGTCAGAAGCTGACAGCTTACAGTGTTACTCTCACCAGCAGTCTAAAGCTACAGACTTCTGTGTGCATCAAACCTTCATGGATCTTCATCTTTAGATAGATGCACATAAGTGTCACCAGACAGTCATAGACTTTTTTACTACTCCTTTTCAAGTTTAAGTGCATGATATTTGTTCTTAAATACATTTTGTCTAAATAGCCCTGGAGTGTTAATAATAAATTCCACTCATGTTTTCATTGTGTGATTGATGATGCTAGAATCTGAACTGAATTAATCATACTGTTCAGCTAGTTGTGTATATATGATTCTACAAAGCAAGGAATTCTGGAAATTGCTTATAATTAAGTGTATTTATATGAAGTAATATTTTGATTTCCATCAACATCAGGAAAAACTTCTTTACCGTGAGAGTGACAGAGCACTGGAAGAGGTTGCCCAGGGTGCTTTTGGAGTCTCCTACATTGGAGATATTCAAGGCCCGCCTGGACAAGTTCCTGTGTGATGTAATCTACGCTACCTTGCTCTTGCAGGGGGGTTGGACTAGATGATCTTTCAAGGTCCCAACCCTTAGGATTCTGCGATTCTGTGATACAGTAGCACATCATGAAATAAAACTATTTTGCTAAAATCTCACCTTCATTTCATGTACAATATTACTATCATAAAAGTGAAGGAAAAAAAAAGTATATAAGAACTGCTAGTACAAAATCATTTACCTTAATGTCTATAGCCAGACTGATAGCCTGCATAGCATCCATAAGTATCAAAGAGTTGTGCAGAAACTGTTCAGGAGTTCTTGGCTTAGTATACATCCTTACAAAGTGAGTAGCAATCTAGAGAAGACAGAGAAATCAAATGCTTGATCTTCCACTAGGCAAAATCACTATGTTTGCATTTTCAGTCTTTCAACAACCCATAAAATCTAAATTTTGAACTAAACTTTAAAAAATCAACACTGAAATAACCACTAGAATTTCTAGAAGTTGTTGTTTCTTTCTTTTTAAAAAACACACATGCAAACAGTTCCAAAGGAAAATAAGGCCTGGATAAACCCACTTACATTTATAAATTGTATAAAAATTGCACAATATTAAGAAAATTCCTTACCAAATATGGACAATAAGCTGCCAGCTGTGCTGCTAATACCAGACTATCTAGAAGATCTCGGTCAAAATTTACTATCCATCTCATTGGTGGTACTTCACCTGATTTAAAAGCAGAGCAAGGTGAATTAGACTCTTCTCCCACGGGATGCTTAATTTTATTCTAGGTAGATATGATGACAATATGAAACGACTGAGTAGAGGAAAGAATAGAAAAAGGAAACATCCATTCACAGGTAGAACTTCCCAGGCATAATTTTCTTCCAGAGGCATTGTTGAAAACATGAAAAATTTCACCTAGAATACTGTAAGTATTAATCATACACTCTGATGCAGCATACAAGAGTTATCACAAGGGAGGAGAAAGCAGGTAACCCAAACCTCACAGATAGGAAACCTAAACATGTAAATTATATTTATAGGTATAACATTTGTAAGGCTCCTGAAACTCACAAAAATATACATGAATCCTTTAAAGTTGCAATGTTTAAGCCCATAAGAAGAAAAAGGTTCTTGATTTACTTTAAGGACACATTAAATTATTTGTCACAGATGCAATACAAATGAAAGCTAACAGGTCAGTTCCTGCAGCATAAATCAATACTTCTACAATTGTGTTGCAAAGGCCTATGCCTCAGAAGGTTAGATTATTTTTTATATTTCTATTGTTTTTATTTAAAATAAAACTTATTAAGAAAGTAAATAGAGTTTATTTCTTACTATTTCTTATTTAAAGCATTCTGTATCTCAAATATTTAACATGGCATTTAGACAACAGACTTGTGTTCTTAAGCTTCATATTAAACTATAGGAAGAATACAGTCATTTGAAAAATCTCAACCTTAGGTATTCTCTAAAAACAGTTAGTGACATACCAACAACTCAGTGTTTTAAATCACTGTCTATACCAATTTACCCAGTACTTTGCTCTCCAGATAATATGCACTCTGTGAAGCATGAGCACATAGAAGCTGATCCTTTTTTAAGGACAGCAATTTTGTCACAAATATTCAGATGCTGAGTCATATCTTCTCTCATGTTATTTGCAATTTTCTTCCAATTACTATTGCAAACATACTTATTGCTCAATTTCCTTTGTTTTAATTACTGTCTCAGGTCCAAGCTCCCAAATTTAGGGAACCCTTTGGACTTCAGCCACTGACAAGGTTTTTCAGATAGACTGGGATCATGCTTGCTCATATAGAAAAAATTATGTTTTATTTAACTATACATCCAGAGAGTGCATTGTTTACCAAGTCTGAAGCTTCCTAAATTGAAAAAAAAAAAACCAAAACCCAATAAAACCCCAAAGCTATATGTTACAGAATCTGAGATGATCAAAAATCTCCTACAAATTATAAATACATAATGTAATAATAAAAAGAAATCCTCTTTTCTTCCAAAATTGCTACCATTAAAAGATAAACAATGTTTGTAAAACTGAACTATTATCATAGCAATATAACAGTCTTCAGAACAGTCCACTATCTTCATTAGCAAAGGAAGAATTTGGAAACATCTCTAATTGACATACAAGTCATTCAAAAAATGGAAGCATAAAGTGTTTCATCAGGTTACACATTTCAGATCCTTATTACAAGTCCTTATTAAGAGCTTCATTCTACAAAACCCAGCACATGTAAGCAGTGACACAAATCCTGTACATTTTAAAGGCCTCTATACAGAAAGAATGCAATAACCAAAATGAAAGTACAAGAAAGAGAAAGGGGTAAATTCTTTATGCATTTGGATACTGAAGAATGTTAAACCTTGCTCTTTACAAATTAGATGACACTATGCCTTCAATCAGTGTTACTAAGGATTTTCAACTTAAAACTATTTTGGGGTATCTTATATGGCTTATGAACAACAACTATCAAAACCACACTGACTAAGAAAGTAGGCTGCTGTATTTTGAAAGTTATTAAATTTCTTAAGGTAACCTTATACACTCCTAAGTACTTTCAGACATCAGCCAGGCTGATGTACCCAAGCAAGTTATTGCCCAGAAGCCAGGACACAAATCCAAAATATATTGAAACTGGAGGGAAAAAAAAAAAAAAAAAAACAACTTTAAACTGAAAAAGTGGCAACCATTCCATGTAGCTTTGAAGACACCGAATCTTCGAAATGGTTTACTACTAGCACTTATTTTACTTGAGTTTATATCTCCTCAATTGCCCTTACCCACTTACTTTTGTTTGATATCAACTTTGATTGCAAAATTGTAATTAAAGACAGGTAAACTGTTGCTAGAAATGCTGCTGTTAATGCCAGATTATAATTTATCAACATCAACTCAAGCAACTCAACTGATCTCCCAAGATGTACAGTTAAATCAGAATTGCAAGTATCTGTTACCAGCTATAGGTACAAATTTGGTTGCAGAACTCCTCATTTATACCAAATATGTTAGTTGTAAGCTTACAAAATTGTTCTGTGTAATTGTTTTATTCTCCTGTAAATATTATGCTTCAGACTAAATTTAAGATAATAATTATTCAAGAACCAAACAGAAGAAATAAAATAACCATGGGACAAATCATTTAAAAGGAATTGCATTCAGATGGAATCCTATATTAACATAAATATATCAAATTGTAAACTCAAATAAAAATTAATTCCAGGAATATAATTTTTAAGTACTTGCTTTCATAAAACAAGCTATCTAGCACATGAAAGAATCTTATCAAACTAAGACCGTATGTCACAGAAGAAGGAAATTCTTACAGAATTTTCAAATATTGTTCATGAATACCCAGAAGTAAAATTTTGATGTGCATATGCTTTGCACCAGAAAATGCTGGGTCATTATGATCCCGCTAAAAAAGACACTCAGACTTCATAAAGTATCACCACCACTTATTGGACCTAATGCTATGAGGAAAAAGTGGTTATAAATAAGCTTATAACCCCTCAGTCACTGGAACTGACCTTCAGTCAAGAAGCAGCACACTATACAGATGAAGTCTGTTGGAGGGTTAGCTCTTACAGGATTTATTTTAAATAAAACAATTCCACTAATAAGTTTTACTACCAGATAAAAAGGATGTTTATGTGAGAACATCCTTGACATCACAGATTAATTTTAAAGACAAAGACACAACGTTGGCATAACCACTGGTACTAAGTGGGAGCTGCCTACAGACTTCTCTCTTACAATTAGATTGCTAAGTTAGTCCTGTAGTCAACAGGTAAGCATAGTGCAGCACAGAGCTGTACCTACACCAATTAACTGTTACGTGGATCACTTAGCTCCTTTGTGTAGAAGGATCTTCCAGGTTTGGTGCATTTATGCTATTTGGAGAGAAACTCCCTAAAACAATTTAATTATAAATTATTTGGGGAAAAAAATGTTCTTTACAGAAAATCAGAACCAAAAGTATTCTTTATTACCAAGTACTTTGTGAGGAATTACTTGATTCCTCACTTCAGGATTATCTTTTGCTGATTTAGAAAGAAGAGAAAAAGTTACAGAGGAATGAAGTCTTCCATTAGTGATCCAAAACTGCATTTGAAGTACAGGTTAAAAAGAATTATCTAGAAGACAATTCTGTATAGGACTTCTTATGACATGACACAAAGAAAGTAGACATTCATTAAAAAACGCATACTCTGTAAGGAAAGATGCTTCTATGTAGCATGAGCAGCAAACAAAGTACCTCAGAAGGATTCGGTGTGCTATCAAAAAAAATGATATAAACCTGAACCAACTTTACAAACTACTGCTTTTAGTAGCACTCAGTTCAGGCTTATTTTTTTGATTTCATGCTCATGTACAATAATGTAGGAATGATGATGTTTAGTCTAACTTAGTAAGCACTGGAGATTTAACATTATTCTTACAAAATAATCTCTAGCACCTGCTTGTAAGTATTTCAACTCATACAATAAATCCTGCTGCAGTGAAAAAAAGAGTGTTTCAAAAATTAAGTGACAAAATAATTAGAAGATTAATAACTAATAAAATAACCAAACTGCAACAAACCTATGTACCATATTCTAAAGCAAAATCTGCCTTTTATGATTCTTTTGTTCATTTATAGAATACAGATTCCTCAGCATCTGAAAACCTTAAATGTCTGTCAGTTCACATCAACTATTTGCGGATTCTTCAGCATTTTAATACAGTTCTAGTAAGAAAGAATAGGAGCAGATGTTGAACTAGCTTACCAACAAAAGCACTTAAATTCATCTGAGCTTAACTCTGTGACATTAATAATTATTTTCCCACTTCTTCAATGTGTGATAAGGTCCAAAATCCCGTATTTTTTCCTATTCATGCTGAAGAGTGACTTCAAATATTATTTTAAGTAAAAGATCAGCAAGTCAATGAGCTTAAAAGCTGCTGGCTGCTGCTGTCTACACCTCTATCTATCTGCAGTGTTCTGCCTCATCACACTATTCAGTCTCTTCCCACCAGTCTCTGTTTATACATGCAATTACACTCGATAGGATGGCTTTCACAACAGTTAAGAACTTGAATCTAACCAGGTGTAACACCTTCCCCTACACACACACCAAAACTTGTTCAAGGTATAAAAAGATAGATTGAAATTTTATTAAAACCAAATAATTATATAAAATACATTTTGTCATATATTAATTTATAATTATATTGTTCTTAAACAGTGAAAAAAGTATTAAATGTATGTTCATTTAAAAAATATATCAAAACCCACTATTTAAAGAATTAGAATGTTTATTTCATTTTCTGTAAGTTTTCAAATTAAAATTATAACACCCATTTATAAGTTTGTAACAAAAAAAAAATCCACTGTGTCAGATTTTTTTTTTTTACTAATAGAAACAACTNTCATTTAAAAAATATATCAAAACCCACTATTTAAAGAATTAGAATGTTTATTTCATTTTCTGTAAGTTTTCAAATTAAAATTATAACACCCATTTACAAGTTTGTAACAAAAAAAAAAAAATCCACTGTGTCAGATTTTTTTTTCCTATTAACTGAAACAACTCTTTTTCAAGCAGAAAATTCAAACTTGACGGTTCCTCAATAATTCTGGAGGGACAGGTACTGAACATGAAGTCTGACTGACATATAACATCTCCCTGTTACCTATGTCANTTCAAATTAAAATTATAACACCCATTTATAAGTTTGTAACAAAAAAAAAATCCACTGTGTCAGATTTTTTTTTCCTATTAACTGAAACAACTCTTTTTCAAGCAGAAAATTCAAACTTGACGGTTCCTCAATAATTCTGGAGGGACAGGTACTGAACATGAAGTCTGACTGACATATAACATCTCCCTGTTACCTATGTCAGGAACAGAACACAGTAAATTCCAGCCTCAACATCTAAATTGGACAGTATCAATTTTAATAAGTTCAGACCTCTAATTTTACAAATATCTGCAGTAGAAGACATTAATTTTATCCCCACTCCTTGGTTTATTGCTTGCAGTTATTTCAAAATATTTAATGTAGTCACTGCAAAACCAACTCCTTCAGCAAAATACATTTTTAAAAGCTATTTCTTCCTAAAAGGTTACCCTTTCTAATATAAATCCACCATTTTATTGATCATAATTAGAAACTAAAAAATTCAATAATCTTTCCATCTTTTTTTAATTAATAGAACTCAGACTCATTCTCAGCACACAATATTGGTATTTTTAATAAATCATCATTTTGATATTTTTGTTTTAAACTGTTTAAGTTTAACTACTTCTGATATCATTTTAAACTAGGTTCAATAATGAATTGTTCTCCTGGTTAGGAAAAAAGTACTATCAGGTGGAGCACAAAGTGTATTGAACAGTAAGCCTAAGCATCAGCTGTCTGCAAATCAAACTGCAAAGTCCTCAATTGTATACTACTCAATATTTTCTTGTCAAACTTGGAAAATAGCATAAAACTACCTTAGTCCAATCTGGAGGTAATATCAAGCAGGTTAAAGAATTGATTCTGGAAAGAAGAATGGGCTGCAAGTTATGAAAAGGCTATAATTTAAGCTCTTGAACAACTGAGGTAATGATCTGAAACAAATTGTATGAAATCCAATAATGATCTGTGCAGTGGACTACAATTAATTAAGAATAATTCATTCCACAAGTGCTAGACAGAAAACTGGATAGATGGAAATTCTGCAGAAAAGAAACTGGATATAATGACAGCAAAGATGCATAAATAGGAGAGTTGTATCTTAAGCAGGTAGACTGATTCTTTCACTTCTATTCAGTTCCAGTAGTCTCACCTCATATAAAAACCAGTAATTGGCACCAAACTTCAAGAAAGACACAGATCAACTAAGAGAGTTTATTAGGGAATAAAGGAGAGAACACAGAAAGACTGAAACTATGTAATTGTTTTACCAAAAGTGGGGAGAGGGAGTAACTGAAGCAGAATGCAATAATTTGTGAATACACATAAAGTTACTAGAGAAGCAGAAATCCACTGTACACAATTTAGAAGAGAAAGGATGGACTTAAACTCTAGCAGACAAAATTTCGGGTTATGTTGGACAATAGCAAACTCTTCCAGATGGAAATGAGTGGAAAACACTGGCAGGTATTGCCTTAAGTGGACAATGGAATCCCCTTTTTCAGAGATTTTTACAACAGTCTAGGCAAATACCTGTCCAGTATACTACAGATATAGTCAGTCAATTAGTTTAGTCTTCGCACATGAGAATGAAGCAGGTTATTTCTGTTCTTTCTCCCTTTCCTACCTTCAGTGGTAGGAAAACTACTGAAGTGGGTTTTTTTTCATGTTTTGCTTTTATTAACTGATCCATCAGTATGCTTTGTATCACTGACTTAGTAAGTAACAAAGTATCTCTTTGGAGATAGATGGTAGTGTTTACATTCAAAGAAACATCCCAAACAATGGCTAATTGTATCAAGTTCCCAACAATCTCTGATGCCGTTGCTCACAATGGTTATGAAGTCAAAACTGTCTCGATATAGCTAATGTATTCCACCCCTAACAGTGAAAATGAAATCCTTTGAACTGTTTGGCTCCTCTTCAGAAAAGCAGTTCTGAAAAGAAATTATACAGTCTTATACTATATAAACAGCCAAATGTATTCTTTCTAGTAGAACACTGTTTAGCCCTCCCAAAAAACCGTAAATCTAAACAGCTCTTCCACTACACACACCGTATTTACTTTCACTGTGAAAAAAAAAAAAAAATACCATGAAAAATCAACATTAACCTTTAAAAAAAAATACAAATAAAAAAGGAAAAATTGTTGTAACATGGAAGTATGATGTATTAATATTATCTGGATAAGAAGACTATCCAGATCAAAATTGTCTTATACCAAGTGTTAAACCTCTTAAAGAATTAAATTTGGTTTAATATACTAAGTTTAAGAGTTAATTTATATTAAAAAAAAAAAAAAAAAAATANCAAATAGAAAAGGAAAAATTGTTGTAACATGGAAGTATGATGTATTAATATTATCTGGATAAGAAGACTATCCAGATCAAAATTGTCTTATACCAAGTGTTAAACCTCTTAAAGAATTAAATTTGGTTTAATATACTAAGTTTAAGAGTTAATTTATATTAAAAAAAAAAAAAAAGAACAGCAGGAAATCTTTAAAGAAAGTACTGTGGTTGTAACTAGATGATCTTAAGGTCCTTTCCAACCCTAAATATTCTATTATTCTATTTCTTGTGAAGCTGTTCTACTTCTTTTACAAGCAATAAAAAAGTTAAATCTTGCTGTCAGTTGCAAAGTCAACTGATACATGTCTAAGGAGGCACAACAGCTACCTTCAGAGATGATGAATTCTCCATTATATAGCCACTTTTTTATTTTTTTCAAATTCTGAATTACTGAGGAAAAACTATATAGAAATAGGCTAAATTCTATAAGACTTTCCAAATAAACCTAATGCATTCACAAAAAAAAAATCTTGAATGACATTTAATGATCAAAAGTATGAAATGGCACTTTAAATGAAATACATAAATTAGGCTATGTTACTAAAGTAACAATTGAATAGTTATATGACAACAGTCTATATAAGTAGGCATGCCTCTGCGAATGGGAACCAGACACTGTTAAATAGCTCAGCAAAACAAAAATTTGTCAGTAAAGGAAGTGCCAATTTACAGCATTAAGCAGCAAGCTCGAAATATTTTACCTACTATACAGATTTTAAACTTACTGCTTCAGTAGGGTGAAATGCAAAAAGTTTGCACAGGTTCAAAATACAATTAAATGAATTCACAGAATAAAAATCTACCACAACCTTTCAGAAATACCACCTCCATCTCAAGTCAGCTTGAATCTCAAAACTGGAAGTCACAGATTATGTATAAAGAAAGTATAGCCATATATTTGCACTGTTACTCATCTTTAAACATCTATTGGAGGTTGAATACTGAGCTAGACAGACCTTTAAACTATCACAGTATGTTCTCTTTAATGTAAATTACTGCAGTAATAATGGTTTATAATATTGTATAACAACTTCCTATTCCGAGATCTGAAAATCTCTGAAGGTGGAACTAATCTATAGCTACAACAATGCCTATAGCTGTGTTTCAATAGTTTACATTTGGTACTGAATAACACAAACATTTACAGAAGAAATATGTTGCAATAACCTTTTCTGTAAGTGCTCACATTAGAAGTAGGACAAGGTTTAAAATTATCGTACTGGAGTATACAGTATAGATCATAAGAAAGATGAGAGGAAATATGCCTTTGAGTATTTTTTGAAAAAGGATATTATGTTTTTTCTAAAATGTATTTAGGATAAACAGAATTATAATGTATCTACCTTCAGCACATACAGTATGTGAGGCTACATTTATCTTAACAGGAAAGCAAGAAGTCTTTTATTAGAGACTTGCAGGCAAATTGCAGTTCCTACTTCAGGCAGGATGCTACACCAGTTGCTCAACAAAACTGATAATTATTCTTTTAAGAACCCCTGAAAGATCAGGAACAGATCAATTTAATACCACTGTCAATTCATAACAATACGAAGCAGAAAAGCTCAAGAAGCACCACATAGGGCAGTGACAGAAAAATGGATACACTGGGAATATGTCTCATTTATTCCCATCTGTTGCAGAGGTTTTTACCTTGAGGCATGAACATTTATCTTTCTGCTCCTCGTAAAATTTTTCAACCGCCTTTTGCTATCTATGCAATTCTTTTCTATTTATGCCAAATCTTATCCTAAATAATATCTTAAATTGAAAAATTCCTCGTTTTATGCATCACATAAGAATGATGTTACTTTTCTCAGTCTCCATTTTGTTTCAAGAGAAAGTTTGTATTTATAAAGAGAACAAGTTTTAAAATCACTGAATTGTAGTAAAAGCTTCTTGGTTAACATTTCACTTTGACACTTTTTTATCCTTGCATTTCACTGATAGATCACTTTGATTTAAAATACAATAAATCACAACAATTCATTACAGCATACCCAGCTTCTGAATGAATACTGTAAACTCACATTATCTTATTTTGTTTTTTAAAAAAAAGTTAAATACTGTTCTCAATAAAATTCACTGTTTGATCCTTATGATGAATTACCAGAGCGTTTTTCAATTTATGAGTCTGAAATACCTTTTCTCCTCAGAAAATATCTGAAGTTGTATTACTAAATCCACAGCTATACCATACTCAATCTACACATTTCGCAGGCACTGTAGAAGTAGCAATAATTACACAGACAATCAGAAAGCTTATTTATTCCAATTAGTATACAAACAATGCAAAGTGCCTTGTTTAGCTGAAATTAGAATATCTGTCTAGGAATCTCAAAATGCATTGCAAGTAAGGAAACAAAATTTCTTCCTAAATATTCACCTGATTATTCTTATTTATGTAATAAGGACCCTCTTTTTTGAGGGTCAGCATATATATATATACACACATATACATTTTTATTTATAAGCATACCTGTCTACACACACACACACATTTATGTACATGTGGCTTGGATTCAGCTGTAACAGTTATTTTTCTCCTTCTTAGTAGCTGGTGCAGTGCTGTGTTTTGGCTCTAGTCTGAGAACAATGCTGGTAACACACTGATATTTTAGTTGCTGCTACATAATGCTTACCCTGATCAATGCCTTTTCAGTGTGTCATGCTCTGCCAGTGAAGAGGGGTACAGGAAGCTGGGAGGAAGCAGAAACAGGACACCTGACCCAAACTAGCCAAAGGGGTATTCCATACCACACCATGTCATGCCCAGTAGATAAGCTGGGGAGAGTTACGCAGAAGGCCCAGACCACTGCTTGGGTCAGGCTGGGGATTGGTCAGTGGGTGGTGAGCAATTGTATTGTGCATTACTTGTGTTTATTAGGTTTTTTTAATTTCCTTCCCTCTTTAGTTTTATATTCTCTTCCTTTGTTATTTCCATTACCACAACTGTTATTGATGGTAGTAGTAGAAGTTTTGTATTATACCCTAGTTACTGTACTGTTCTTATCTCAACCTGTGGGATTTACATTCTTTCAATTTTGCTCCCCATCATTCTGGGAATGTGGTGAAAGAAAGAATCAGGAGTGTGTGAGCAGCTGCATGGATCTGAGTTACCAGCTGGGCTTAAACCACAACAATATTCATACACACAAATCTATACACAATTATATGTAGCCCTAAGAGTTTGGCCTTTTTTTCTTCATTTGAAAGATCTTTTTAGGGGCTTTTCAAATATGAACTCTTTGAATCTTTTTAATATAGGACTCCTCCTTATAATTTACAGGTTTGAACTACGGCATTCCAAAACTCCAGCAACTTCTAAAGCTTTTTCCTGACTCCTCTTTTTTTTTTTTTTTTTTTTTTTTTTTCTTTCTTTTTTTTTTTTTTTTTTTTTTTTTTTTTTTTTTTTCCGTGTGTGTGTATAGCATATTGTGGCATTTCACGACATGGACTCAAGTTGATGCAGAGACTCACATGACATCCTTGTCTCTAAATTGGAGAGACATCAATTTGANTTGATTCATGCTGTCAGTAGTTAGATTTCCAAAATGTCAAGAAGAA
The DNA here is from genome assembly GCA_002631895.1 of Agapornis roseicollis. Lineage (NCBI taxonomy): Eukaryota > Metazoa > Chordata > Aves > Psittaciformes > Psittacidae > Agapornis > Agapornis roseicollis. Next base: position 56,284 of record NDXB01009327.1, read on the forward strand.
AAACAGAAACATTAAGACGTGGTAGAAAGTAAACTGAAAATTTATTACACTCAATTCATGCTTCCCCTCTCATCATTACTATTGCCCATATAATACCTTAATTGGGCACTGTATCTCATATTTCATGTATAATTAAGGTCTTAGCAAAATAGGCAAAATTTCATTTTGCAATTTTACAGCATTTGGTCTCAGGTTTTAACACTGCTTTCCATTTTATGGTCATTAAGACATATTATAAGGGTGCTTCCCAAAACATATGTCAAGCAGCTTTTGAAATGCTTACTATGTAGTAGCAGTAAGGGCAGAAGATGTGAAGGTAGTAAACTCCTTGCTAATGTTCTCTCTATGATATTGAGATCTTAATTCTTGCAAGAGTACTGATGAATGACAGGTATCTTCAGCTTCAGAAGGAAGTAATAAAGATGTATATTTAAAGCCTCTCTGCACTGCAGAAACTCTGGTTTGCTCACTGTCACATTTAAGTAGCTTAGGTATCACAGGAAAGACTGAGAAATGTGGCCTGGACATATCTTAATTTTTTTAGTAGGAATGGATCACCCAACATATTAGCTTGAGCTGGAAGCAGCTTGTCCTGTTTTCAGCTGGGACAGAAGTAATTTTCTTCCTAGTAGCTGGTACAGTGCTCTGTTTTGGGCTGAAGTCCAGGAGCAATGCTTGATAACACATCAATGTTTCAGTTGTTGCTAAGTAGTATTTACTCTAAGTCAAGGACTTTTCAATTTCCCATGCTCTGCCAGTAAGGAGAAGCACAAGAACCTGGGGGGAGCACAGCCAGGATAGCTGACCTGAAAATAGCCAAAGAGATATTTACATACTACAGAACATCATGCTCAGACCAGAAACTGGGAGGAGCTGGTTAGAAGGGGCCATCTGATGCTCCAGCACAGCTGGGCATCAGGTGGTGAGCAATTGTATTGTGCATCACTGTCGTTTGCTGGGGGGGGGGGATTTGTTTTATCTCTCTCTCCCTTCTTGTAATTTCCAAACTTCCCCCGAGTTGTCCTGACCTTTTCAGGATTACTGAGCATGGCCTTGCAACAACATTGGCTAGCTCCCTCACATTTTTTGGTGTAAAACATCTGGTCCCATGCACTTGTGTTTGTCTGATTTAAGCACTCCCTAATCTAATCCTCCTCCACCTAGGCTAAGTCCTTCTTGCTCCAGATTCCTATTCACCTTGAGGGCCTAGAATTGCTCAGTGCTAGTCTTATCAATAAAGACCAAGGTGAAGAAGTCATTAAGAACCTCGGCCTTTTCTGTCCTCTTTCATCAGATTCTCTGTCCCATTCTTTCTTCTGAGGGAACGGCATAGTAGCAGACACCAATTCATTCTGAGGCAGTAAAGGCAGAAAAGTAAGCAAAGTAAATGATAAAACAGAGGATTCAAAGAGATACTGATGCAAGTAATTGTGGAACAGAACAGGATAAGCACTCAGTTAAGAACTTTCATTCTATTAAATGACTATAAATTTCATATTTTTTCAGAATTTTCCCATTTTTTTAATTATTGTATCTTTAGCAATGCTCAATAATGTAGGGTTTTTAGAGAAATACAAACAGAGGCAAAAGAAGAGGGTTTGCTTATGTGCACACACTGAGGAATTTCAGTGTGCCCCCTAGCAAAAACAATATACTATGCATGAACCAAAAAAGCTATACACAAGTCAATATAGCAAGGCAGTATCTAAGTTCCCACAGACAGAAAGCACATATAATCTCTGCTTTCTCATTCCAATCTTGTACTTCTCTGAAAGCAAAAAACCACAATTATCTGAACTTGTAAGGGAGAACTCTAATGCAGATAAACATTCCTTGGCAGTAACCACAAAATTCATCTTTATCTGTGACTCAGAGTATAATGAACATCAGCTGACAGTGTGTGCTCACAGCCCAGAAAGCCAATTGTATCCTGGGCTGCATCCAAAGGAACGTGACCAGCAGGTCGAGGGAGGTGATCCTGCCCCTCTGCTCTCGTGAGACCTCACCTGGAGTACTGTGTGCAGTTCTGGTGTCCTCAACATCAAAAGGACATGGAGGTGTTGGAACAAGTCCAGAGGAGGGCCACGAGGATGATCAGGGGACTGAAGCAGCTCCCTTATGAAGACAGGTTGGGAAAGTTGGGGCTCTTTAGCCTGGAGGAGGCTGCGTGGAGACCTCCTAGCAGCCTTCCAGTATCTGAAGGGGGCCTATAGGGATGCTGGGGAGGGACTCTTCATTAGGGACTGTAGAGACAGGACAAGGAGTAATAGGTTCAAACTTAAACAGAGGAAGTTTAGATTGGATATAAGGAAGAAATTCTTTCCTGTTAGGGTGTGAGGCACTGGAATAGGTTGCCCAAGGAAGTTGTGAGTGCTCCATCCCTGGTGGTGTTTAAGGCCAGGTTGGATGAAGCCTTGGGTGACATGGTTTAGTGTGGGGTGTCCCTGCCTATGGCAGGGGGGTTGGAACTAGATGATCTTAAGGTCCCTTCCAACCCTAACTAGTCTATGATTCTATGATCTGCAAACACGTCTGCACAAATGGATACACTAACTTCCTGAGTTGTCTGTCCTATTAGCATGTCTTAATAGAAGTTATTATTAGTACCGAGAACCCCAATATTGTAATTAACTTGTCCTTTTCAGGTGCTAACTTTGGGGACCATTCGGGGACCATTCAAAAATAAGTAATTGGAAAAAAAATACTTAACAATTCCTGATAACCGCATGAAACCCTATTTTTTAAAAAAAGTACTTTAATATTTTAATATTATAACATTCTCTTGGCACCTAAAACTACACCTTCAATAGCTGGCTGCTTAAAATGCATCATCAGTAGATATTTCACCTGGACCAAGGTATTTGAAGATTTTGCCCAAAAGTCTGATTACAGATCTACTGAGTTCCCACAGGCCAGAGCAAGGCTTGCTGTGCCTAAACATCTATGTATTACTGTAGCCTACAATAAAGAGAATGGACAGTAGAGCTGAGGAATATATCCATATGACATTTATGGTGAGTGACAAGACTGGCCACTAAATTTTGTTTTTTAAGCTAGCCACTCTCTCTGCCAATTGTCATCTATACACACGGGACCTGGATAACATCAAGCAGAGCAGAGTACTTGAAATGGACTACAAGACAGCTCCACCAAAGCAGGCACTAGACACAGTAAATAAGAAAACAATACATTGTAAATACACCTACTTACTGTAAGGCATGTTACTTTAGCTCAGGAAGCTCCCCAAGTTAATCATAAAATCAGACCCAAACTATGACTTGACAGCTAGAAATCTACTTCTATTGGATGCAGGTGGCATATGTTAGCAGCAGAATTATTCAATACATTTAAGAATATCTAGTATAAATTGCTTCTGCACACTAAAATGAGAAAAACGAGGGGATATTCAAAGCATTTGCAAGGCAGAGAATATGCCCAAATAAGACTTGTGGAAAATTATATGCAAATAGGTTATCCATAATTCAGACAGGTCAGAAATCATTCAAAACAAAAATGACGTTAGACAATCTTTTCCATGTGTGGTTTATGAACCATTCTGGAGCCCTTGCCTGACCATCATCAGACTGCCTTTTCTTAGTGTCAACTATCCATCCAAAGTTAATGCTGAAAGAGACAACGAAGTTAGAGTCAAGAAGCAAAAGACAGAAATTATATAATGAAATAGAATTAATAATTACTAATGGTTGAACAATTCTATTAGATTTGAACACCAGAACTGCCTAGGTCAGTCTTAAACAGAACAGGTAATTTTGCTTAACTTAAACAATCATGAGGTGTCAAACTGACCTTGAAAGTATGACAAGATTTATAATCTGGTACCTTGGTCTCCATTGTTTCCCTAAATGGCATTAGAATAAAGGCAATACAAAAATTATTCTAAAAATTCTGAACAGCTAGCTCTCAGACACACCACTATAAGCACAAATACTAACAACTGCATGTGATTACAAACAGAAAAACAAAGAGAAAGTCATTACTGTTAGCACTTCCCTCCTGAGATCATTAATAGAAAGAAGAAAGTAAGAAGGTTCACCATGCTTCACCCTTTGTGCCTAGTTTGAAACTAAGAACACACAGAATACAGAAGATATTTCACAAATAGTGCTAGCAAAAAAGACACTTATCTTGGAACACAGAAACGCAAGAAAAGGAAGTACGTATGTTCAAGCAATAACTTATCCCCAAAAAAAATACTTTCAGTGGCAATTTCTCATTATATGTCTATGAATAGCAATTCTAAAAGTCTACAAAACCAGTATTAAATGGAAGAGTATAATGAAAAATTATTTCACCTTTTTGACAGTCTTTCCACACAATTTTTCGATTCTTCTCATAATGTTTATTCAACCAGGTAAGGATGGTTCTTTCATATGGAGAATATATATTACTGGATAACGGTTCTAATTTTATTCTTGGCATGTTCTGCACATTTTCCAAGCTGAGCTGATCAGTGATATTACGTGAAAAAACATGTGGAAGAACAAACACCTGAAATTAGAAAAAGCAGTTTTAAGCATGAACTATAAAAAGAACAATTTAAAGTTAAGTGACAACCCCCCCTTCAATCTCAAAAGGTTTTCTAATTTAGAAAAGGTTTAAGAGATTACACATTACCATAAATATATCACACAAAAGAGAACAGACTTGCTGAGGTCTTGGGAATCTGTAAAGGTCCCAGTCAACTAGAAGCTGTCAAATGTGCTGGTTTTCAAGAAGGAGAAGAAGAAAGACACAAGCAATTACAGGCCTCTCAGTCTCACTTCAGTGCCTGGTAAAATTATGGAGAATGGTGTTATGGGAGCTGCTGACAACTGTTTGAGAGACAATGCAGTCATTGGTTGGAACTAGATGATCTTAAGGTCCTTTCCAACCCTAAGTATTCTATGATTCTATTCTAGGATTCTATGGTCATAACCAGCAGAGGTTTACAAAGGCAAAGTCCCGCTTAACCAACTTAATTTTCTTTATGAGAAGGTCACACATCTAGTTGACCAAGAGGAGCCAGTAGATGTGGGTTGCTTGGATCTTAGTTAAACTTATAATACTGTCTCTCACAGAATCGTTTCAGACAAAATGTCAAGCATACACCTAGATGAGTCCAAAAGACGATGGCTGAACGATGGCCAACATGTCAGGCTAAAGAGTTTTAGTAAATGGGATTATATCCGGCTGGCAGCCAATCACCAGTAGGGGGTCATCCAGGGCTTAATTTTAGGTCCAGTGCTCTTTATGAACGATCTGGATATAGGGATCGAAGGTACATTAAGTTTGTTGGTGATATTATATTAGGAGTAGCTCTGGACCCTCTCAAAGGTAGGAAGGCCTTACAGGGAGATCTGGATAGACTAGAGAGCTGGACAATCATAAACTGTATTAAATTTAGTAAGAGCAAATGCCATATTCACACCCAGGATGAAGTAATCCTACATAGACATTTAAAATGGGGGATGAGAGGCTGGAGAGCAGCCCTGCATTTAGTCGCATGGTTTAGTTTTATGTAGGAGCACCGAGTTGGACTATGGGTCCCTTCCAAATCAAGATATTCTATGATTTCTAAATATTTTTTAGTCTCCGATATTTTTCCAAGTTTTGGGGAACTGAATGACATCACTGGACTCATCTGGATTTCAAGAATTACTGTGTATATTCTATCCAAGGCACTAATCCCTGAACTACTATACTGGTCTCCAGTGCAATCTACAGACAATCTTGAAATGGTATCTTTCATGAGCCAGCTGCTTAATCAGGTCCAAACTACACTGACTGTTTCTCCTGAAAAAATAAACATTATAATTTCTGCAACAAAAATTTGTTACCCAGTCTTGTATGAACATATATTTAAAAAAACCCAAACATTTGTATATAAAATATATAAGAAATATAAAGAAGTTAAAAGTAAAAATTCTACACAATATTTTCCTTTTCCCACTTCCCTCCCCCCGCAACTGAAATGGCTGCATAGAAAAATGTATTTGAAGGAAGAACACAGAACTTATTTTTGGGATGATGATGAAGTCAAAAGCTTTGGTTTCATCCTCCATCATCAAAGAGGTCTCAGGCCTGATCACCTTAGCCAATGACTAGACTACCAAGGACCACAGTCATAAATGCTAATTACACTGCATCAGCTCCACAGTGCCATTATATTCACAGATAATTTATAATGAGTTTAAGGACTAATTGTTTGGTGGGAAAAAAAAAAAAAAAGGCTATCATTGACAATGTCAATTAACAATTATCAATTAATGCGAATACAGTAAAATGTCATTTTGAAATATGGATTTGGCCCAGTTTCTTAGTCCCTTAAGCACTCTCAGTGATGACGAATTCCCTGACACACAGATATATAAAGAAAATGCCATTTCGTTTCATCTACTCAGAATGAAAACAGCTTGCACCCCTTTCATTTTTAACTCTTCCTATCAGTTTTCAGCACTAGATAGTAACAGGTTTATTAGAGAAAGCCTCAGTTTTTTGAGGCAAAGCGTTAAAACTTTAATCCCTCCACTTGCTGCAGAAGTACTCTTACTATATACTCTTACATACAGTACGATGTAGCTACAGCCATATGGCTTTACAGTTTCCACATTTACATCAGCATTTCTTTTTCTTCTCTGAAGTTTTTCTAAAGACAAATTTTTGATATACTACTATAAAAGACCTACCTAACTATTAATGTACATTAGATCCAAGCTATAACATCCATATATAATTACAATTTTAAAAATAGTCACTTTGAAATTCTTTCTTAAACCCTGAAGTATTTCAGTTCAGCAAAGCATAGTTCTATGCAGAGGTGGCTGGGCTAATTTAATTTAAATATTTGGATTTCTCTCCACGGCACTTTATTGATTTGCATAGGACTATTTTACATGAAAAAGAAATATCAGCATATTCAGATACAAATCTGAAGAAAACAACAGCAAAATTAACAAGCAAATATATACTATTTCATGCTTTTTCTCAAAAGGCAGTGTCTTCACAGTTAATTTATTGCCACATTCCTTCACCAGTATAATCTGATGTTCTGTGAAAAGAATCAAAACAATAGCAACTACATTTAGAAGAAAACATGAAGAGTTTTTTACCCACAAAAGACTCTTTTACTGTCTTCTAAAAAGAAAACTCCAATCCACCCTTATTCAGTTCATCAGGGACTGTAATTATAGAACAAGAGGGAACAGCTTTAAACTTAAACAGGGGAAGTTCAGGTAAGAACAGGTTGCCCAAATGAGTGGCAAATGCTTCATCCCTGGCAGTGCTCCAGGCCAGGTTGGACAGAGTCTTGGGCAACAACATGGTCTAGTGTGAGGTGTCCCTGTCCATGGCAGGGGTTTCGGAACTAGATGATCTTAAGGTCCTTTCCAACCCTAATTATTCTATAATCCTAAAATGCCTGCATGCTTACATTCCTACTGAGATCCTGTCAAGGAACCAGAGCATTGTTCACCAGAACAATGAGATTTTGGAGCCCACTGTATTTATTAAAATAACTAAATAAATAATTAGGTATAAGATTGGGAAATACTATTAACTATAAGAAGCATCTTTGTTATCACATGCCCATTAAATTTAAAGATAGATAGTCTTTATTGAAAATCTGGGCTGACCCAGGGGCTAAATTACCACTTCTGCTATTAGTGTCACTCTGTTTCTATTAGCCTAGTCTTTTCAGATTTGCAAAATACCATCAATATTTTAGTCTTTGCTTGAAAAGAGAACTAAAAGTATATCTTTATGACTGATGAATTTGCCATTTTATTCCCCAGAGGTTCCACCTTTCCTTCAGAATAAAATTAATTTTCCATTCTTCTGAGATGGATTTATGTATACTCTTTTTCTGCTGGAACTTACGCAGCAACAGAAGTTTTCATAACAAATAAGTGGCCATAATGCACCAAGTACAGGTATGAAAGCAATATGAGATGACATTTCAGTTGATAAAGAATATTATTAAGTATTTATAATAACAGCACTTCATTTCTAAAATAAAATTGGATAATGAAACTTCTTTTAAATAGATAATTTCCTTTACCTTTTTTTTTTTGAATTTGCAGCATGCTATGTAAGGGTTCTGTTTCATCTTGTATTGCTTGAAATCAGACAATTGTAATCACAAAAAAGCTTGCCTCTACTTTCATTTTAATGAAACTGGTTTTAAGATATGAAACACTCTCTTAACTCCAGAATATTTCAACAGTAACCCAAATAAACATTTTTTATGCAAACCTATCTTGCCGCCTTGACAGTTCATATCCTGTTTTGCTTTATTGCTCCTATGCTCTCTTTACAATTTAATAAAATAAATAAACCTTCTTCAGCAGAAGTCATGGTCACCCTTATAAAAAATGGGTTTGAACAAAAGGGTTTGTAAGTGTGAACAGGACTACTTCAAGTTCTCTTGTTCTCTTAAAAGTTCTGCTTATGCTGTACAGTACTGAATTGAATACCATGTTAGCAAAATTGCATAAAGCTACAACAAAAAAAGTAAAGCAGAGATGTTTAATTCCTAAGACATCAGTAGGTGGGGCAGAGAATATTAATATGATGTTAAGGAGCTCCAAAAATTTACTATTAGACAATAGAAATATGGAGGAAAAATGAACGAGAAGCTGAAACATGCTTCTCATGCATGAAACAGACCTAAAATGATGAAGAGCACATCTTCACAATAAGTGTAAGTGATCTAAACCTAAAATCTTTCTTTTCCCCAGCAACCATGTGTTCTATCCCACTCTTGTGTCTACACCAACAGTCAGATAGATGCAAGAGTTTGGAAGCATCACGCTACTCCAGTAGTTCTAGCAAAAGGAAAGTGGCAGAAAAAGTGGAGCTCAGAAAACTCGTTTTTCCCTACTATCTGAGACATGTTTTTTCTAAGACATGCAGCCTGCACATACATTATTGTAAATTCTTGGTGATGCTTTGCTCTCAGCTAAAGGTTACAAAGTTTATTTTAAAAGACTGCACTTCACATGCACACATGGAAGAAGAAAAAACTAAACTGAAAAAAAGGATTAAAAAGAGTTAAAACTTTCAAAGAGGCAGCAGCAAAGCTGAACCAGGCCACCTGAAAACAAATATTTAATGATATCAACCTTTTAGAAGATTAAAAAAGACCACAGATTTAAATGAGCACTGAAGTGCTCACATTTACTTTGGAAAATGTGATTTAGCCATCCAAAATTTTTATCTAACATAAGTAAAAATAAAATCAAATAAAATTTGAGTACATACTGACTAAGTTCATTGTATCTTAAAAGGAATAGATATTATATAGAATGCTTTAAGAATCCTATTCTAATCTAAGACAATAAATACCATGTTATATGTCTAGTCAACTAAGCATTTCCAGGGAAAAGTGTTTCTAACCAGGGCAACAAAAATCATGGTGGAGGGGTTTTTTATCTGTAACAAGCATTCCAAAACATTTAATTTTAAAAAATGCAACAGCAGCAGCCATTTTGCTCCTTCTTAGTAACTGGTGCAGTGCTGTGGGTTTGACTTTCAGCCTGGGAACAATGCCGATGGTTTTAGTTGTTGTTCAGCAATGTTTACTCTGACCAAGGACTTTATAAGTCTCATGCTCTGCCAGGGAGGAGAGGAAGCCAGGAGGAAGCAGAGACAGGACACCTGACCCAAACTAACCAAAGAGGTATTCCATACCACAGCACATCATGCCCCCTATATAAACTGGGGGCTTTACCCGGAAGGGCTAGATCACTGCTCAGGTCAGACTGGGTATCAGTCCACAGGTAATGAGCGGCTGTGTTCTCTTCCCTTGAAGATTCCCTGGTTATTTCCCTTATTATTATTATTGGTGGTAGCAGTAGTGGTTTGTGTTATACCTTAGTTACTGGACTGCTCTAATCTCAACCCATGGGAGTTACATTCTTTTGATTTTCCTCTCCATTTCTCCAGGAGTCAGGGAAGGAAAGAGGGGGAGTGAGCAAGCAGCTGCATGGTTCTGGATTGCTGGCTGGGCTTAAACCATGACACTGTTCTAACAGAATTTCTTAATGAAAACATAACACAATGCTAACATTTCAGAATTAAGAAAATTAAAATGTTCTCAATTTTTTTCTTCCCTGTTAGAAAGAAAGAAAAGCCCAAAACATAAATATATCAAAGATCTTTTTAAAACCAAAGTTTTTGCCATCAGTTCTTCAGAACTTAATTGATAAATATATCTATAATTTACCTTGTATATTTGCAGCAGCACATCTGTCCAAGCTCGTTTACTCATTGTCTCAAATACACTGTCCTTCAGAATCAATAGATGCTTGTTGCTGTAGATCTCTGAGATTATCAACTCAGACATATGACCCTTCAGATAAAAGAATGGGATTTATTTTTTTATATTTATTCCAGCGGTTTGGATAGAAAATTCACAAGAGGACAATAATGAATCAATGGCAGAAATGCCTGATAATGTCTACTATACTGCAACAGTGATCAGCAGCTTTAAAACTGTTTACAGTTCGCGGCTGTCTCAGGAATAAGCAGTGCAATACAGAATTGACAGGATTTGAAAGCAGCAGTCAGAAGAGAAGCAATACAAAGGATACAGTTTAAAAAACAGTAAAATCAGTAGAAAACAGTAAAATTAATTTTACTTTGAGGAAACATATCTGTTGGAAATAAAGTACAGGTATCAGCAGCATCAGAAGGAATGAAGGATAAAAAATGTGTTGATACTAGTTTAAATTTCAGTTCAATTTCATGCACATGCTTAGATGTGTGCAACCCAAAACAGTCACCACAGTAGGAATATTCATGGTCCTCAGTGGACTGTCTTTAATCTTTGAAAGATTGACACAGCACATGGTCCTTGTTAAAAAATAAAGAACAAAAAATAGAACAAAACAAACACAAAAACAAACAAACAAACAAATCAAGCCTACCTTAAGTACAGTTTGCTGTACTTTAATCCATTTCTTATAATCATCAGGTTCAAGCAGAAATTCTGGCATAACATGAGGAAGATATGCTCCATGGCATCTGAAATCATAAAGCAGGAAAAGTTAATAGGTCAGCAAAATAATTCTTTTCAAGAGCTGTCCAAGATTTTTAACTTACTCAGCTTATGTAGAAGCTCTTCTGAGTTTCATTTAAGTGCACTTTGGACTAATGATCCAGTGCTACTAATTGCTTTGATAGTTTCTATTTATGAAATTCATGTGCCTACAACTAAACAACTTCGGGCAGACCGGCTTCTTTACAAGAACTGATTCTCCATAAATTATTTATTACAGCACAAAACATCAAAAAACAGGTAATACCTATTTCCATGTGAAAGTCAAAAGACCAGTGTTATATAACATTAGCAGAATTAAAATTTGATGATGCTTCATCTGTCTGCAGGTCTGATGTCAGAAGTCTCATGGGTGTGAGCAAAGGGATTTCAAAACACTGTCAATTGTTAAACTGACTTGCCATCTGTTCCAAAGTGACTAATAAATTCAATAGGGAAAGTAATGAAAGGCAACTTCATTAGACTGAATAACAAGAAAAGCTAACTTCAGCATGAAGAAGGACTATTCTTTATTTCAAATGACACAGTTAAAATAAATATTGATGGAAAAGAGGGAAAATAATGAAGAACTCTTAAGTTTATTTTTCTCAGGGGAACATAAAGGTTTCGTGACTTTCAGGTCAGAGAGATTATCCTACCGTACCTAAATTTACATTGTTCTCTGTGATTTTAACATGGCTAATGTGAATAATAATCAGACAAACTTTTCTTGTTATGTAACCTGTCTCTCACTCGAATGAGCTGATCATATTTTTCAGGTACCATACAGTCTAAATTCAATTTACTTTGTACATTAAAAATAGTCACATTTTGAAACTAGGATCATGACAACTTGTTTCTTTTCCCACAGAATTATATTTTGATGGTAAGAGAAAATGTTTTTAATCCATATTTTATACAGTGACATTATCTTTTCAGATTATTGACATTTCACGTTTCATGCAGCTAGCCGGTAGGGCTTTTTAAAACACAAATATTTTAATCAAGGTTCCAAAATAACATTAATAGCCTGTTTCTAAAACTCACCATGTCTGAAATTCCCATTTTCCACAAAAGCATATACTCTGCCCCATGATATCCCTGTAAAACTTCACTTTTTCCAAAATTATAAAAGGAGGAAGCTATACAATGTTCATCTTTTCAGGTATCCTATCTTTCTTTCAGTGTTTTTACTTGGTAGATACATAAGAATAGTATCTACAATAGAATAAACTACAATCTTCAACATCAGAAAAGATGGGTTCTATATAACTGAATGTTCTCAAAATTGGCTGCATTTTTCTATTGTGGAACACCATCTTAAAAAAA
>NDXB01009328.1:523-25407 GCA_002631895.1 Agapornis roseicollis
TTTTTTTTTTTTTTTTTTTAGCAGAAAGGCTTTCTTATACTTTCCTTCAATTGCCTAGCTCTGTATCTTCTACTTTTTAACAGGGTCAACTTAGCTGAAGTCAGAATCAATTTACTTTGGCAACATTGACAAGGGAGTGATTTGTGGAGGTTTACGTATAAAAGCAAATCCCCTCAGTATCATGTGAAGTTTTATCTCCCAGTGGGTTTTTCTGAGTGCAGCTGCTCTATCTGCCCCTTCCAAAATCTATTGTGTCATCAAACTCACTGTTGTAAGTCCTGAATATGTGACTTCTTAAAGTAGTACTTCCAGAATTTGCAGTGTGAAAATTTAAATAACAAGCACATAAAGCTACAGTGGCACTGAGCTAAATTTTGGTTTTGATGTAACTCCAGTGGCGTCAGTGGAATCAAGACAACCTCAGACCTATATCTGTGCCTCCTGTCTTTTCTGGAAAAATCAATTTCATGCATCCAATTTAGCCCATTGGTGCTAAAATGAATACTTATTAAGGGGAAATACATTTCAAACTACCCTAAGGGGTTCATGAGGTTACATAGGTTATGAGGACTTATACATTGGTACAAACCTATGAGATCTTGCATGCCTTTAAACTCATGGTAGTTCTTAAAGCATTTGATAGTTTCTCTTTGATAGTTGAAAGGAATTTAATAAGGTAAAAGGTGTTTTACATTTACTGAAGTACAGGTATGTAAAGGTCTTATATGTGGCTGTGATCACAGTGATAGATTATGTATGCATATGCAGAACAGGAGTGCAAAGAAAAGAACATACATGATGTCCACAGGCACTTCACTGCTACCTGTAAATCCTACTTTTGGAGCATCTCCAGTCTCTTTTAAACCCTGACTACATCCATACACTAAATATGTATTCCTACTTAGGAAAGATGGCTGTACTTTCCATGTAATTTGCAATTTAAATGCTAAAAAGGAATTAATAGGAGAGTTCAAAATGAAAGATAATGAGGCAATTTTGCATGTAGGCGTGTGGCTAATTTTAGGTATATCCAGTATAGAAAGGTGTGTCCCATACAATGAATATTCTCTATCTTCTCAACAAATCAAGGTTTCTCAAGAGGAAAATTTACTGCAATATAAGCAAATAGAAAGATAAAATATGGAAGATAGAACCTTTCAGAAAAATTATCTGTTTTTTTTTAATTATTATTATTATTATATATGTGGTTTAAAGAAAAGCCAGCAGCTCAAATGGAAATGGGAAATTGACAATAATGGGAGATGTCCACTCAGCTGTAACTCAGATTTTAATTAATCCAAGATTTATGCCAGGCATCTAGCTTGTGATATGACCCCTGGAAATATCTACAGCTGTTGCTGCAATGAAGAACATGTTCACTATTTGCTAAGTCTCCACAGGTAAAAGTAAAAGCAGATAAATCATAGTCATGGCTACAATCAGGGTGTCTTGGAACTATGACCAGGGAAACTGGCAACTACGTGCAAGCACACACATACACATAGACACACACACCATTTCCACTGAATTGTAATACATACAAAGCCTGGTGCCAGCTATAGTGTTTTATTTGGGTAGCCATAATTTCCAGATTATTAACTTAATCATTTAAAAAGAACTTTTCACAGCATTAATCCCATTTAAATTTGAGATGGAAACATTCAGAAGAGGAGAAGCTCTATTAGCTGCACAATGTGAAGCAAATGGGAACACAGAATGGAGCTGTATTAAAATGAGATAGAAAGTTGAACTTTCTGTTGGCATTACTTAGCTGACAAGTATCAAACAAAGCAGCCATTTACTTTGTGGTCCTCCTTGACAACATGCCCAGCATGATATGAGACTAAAGACAATTTTGTATTTAATAAAGTGCCAGTTGAAGGTGCACAATATGAAAATAATTTTGAGACAGAAAGCATGGTAAGATGTGTCATTATATAAAATAGGATCAGATGCATATGTTCTATCAGTGTTAAAGATCTAATTGTACTGAAGTAACAGGACTTCCATGGAATAAAACTACATAACACATATAATAATAATTACAATACATGAGATCATAGAATCATAGAATCATTTGCATTGGGAGGGACCTTACAGACCATCCAGTTCCAACCCCTTGCCACAAGCAATGACACCTTCCACTAGACAAGGTTGCTCAAAACCCCATCTAATCTGGCCTCACCACACTTATAGTAAATAATTTTTTCTTAATATCTAATCTCAGTCTTGTCAGCCTCTTTAGGCACTGGAAGCTGCTCTAAGATCTCACCAGAGCCTTCTCTTCTCCAGTCTGATCAAGCCCAACTGTCTCAGCCTGTCTTCTTCGTAGCAGAGGTGCTCCATCTCTCTGATTATCTTCTGGACTCACTTGAGCAGGTCCATGTTCGTCTTGTGTTAGGGACCACAGAGCTGAACACAGAACTGCAGGGGGTGTTTCACAAGGGTAGAGTAGAGGGGCAGAATCACCTCTGTCAACCTGTTGGTGTCCTGGGTTCAGCTGGCCACACTCCTTTTAGTACAGTCCAGCTCACAGGGAATTTCTGGGCTGTAAGTGCAGACAAGTTATGTTGAGCTTTTGTCAACCAACACACTCAAGTACTTCTCCTCTGGGCTGCTTTCCAACCAGTCTCTGCCCAACCTGCATTTGTGCTTGAGACTGCCCCAGTTCAGGTGCAGTGCCTTGCACTTAGCCTTGTTGAACTTCATGATGTTGGAACTGGCCCAATTCTCCAACCTGTCCAGGTCCCTCTGGATCCTACTCCTTCCCTCTAGTGTGTTGACCATGCCACACAGCTTAGTGTCATAAGCAAACTTGCTGAGGGTGCATCAATCCCATTGTTTAGGTCACCAACAAAGATGCTGAAAAGCTCTGGTCATAATAACCAGCTCCTGAGGACTCATCACTAATCTCCACTTGCATACTGAGCCATTGACTACAACTCTGAATGTGGCCACCCAGCCAATCTTTATCCACCGGGTGGTCCATCCATCCAACATATGCTTCTCCAGTTTAGAATCAAGGATGTCATACAGGACAGTGTCAAATGCCTAGCAGAAGTCCGGGTACATGATGGCAGTCAAATCTTCCCTTATATATAACATGTTTTAACAGTATAAATATAAAAGGAAGCATTAAGGCTATGCAATTGGCTGGAGTTTGATGCCTACTAAACCTTGAATAGTAGGGATGCTTGAATAAATAGAATGCTTGAATAACTGACATTCTTGATTATGGCACTTATTGTCCCAAGCAACTGACATATGTGTTGAGGCCTTGCTTTCCTAGAAATGGTTAAACACCTGCCTGCCAATACTAAGTAGGGAATTGATTAATTATTTGCTTTTGCTTACACAAACAGGTTTGATTTACTATATCTCAACCCATGAGTTTCTCTCACTTTTGTTCTTTTGATTCTCTCCCGCATCCCACTGCGGGAGAGTGGTCAAGAAACTTGATGGGAGCTTAGTTGCTGACCAGGGTCAACCCGCTGCAGTGATTTTGCCTGTTCATGTAAACATGAAGTATGAACATAAGGACTCCCAAAAATAAACTACTTTGTAATTAGCATTGTGTGTTGGATAGAAAAAGCCTTAGTGTGCTTCGTCACCATAAATTAGACCAAACATGCCCATACATGAGGAGCTAGGGCAGCACCATTTAAGTGCTTAATACAAGATATAACATTTATATAGTATAAAATATAAAATATACTGTGATTAAGTATATTAATTATAGTGATTAGCATAATCACTATAATTAATGTTTAAAGTTTATTAATTACCTGAAAAGAAGTAAACAAAACATGGGAGAAATGTGAAATGCAATGTCAATCATATAAAACAAGCCAAAAATATTTTGAAGCAGCAAAGAAATGAGTGTTGATGCTTGCTATTTTAGAAGACCAAAGAATGTGTATAAAATAAAAGCTTTTCTTTAACATCTTTTTTAATAATCTGAGAATAAGCAGAAAGAGAAACCAAAGGAATCACCCAACTCTGACAGGTTGTGGAGCAAGAATCTCAATTACCAAAAAAACTGATTTCCATACTTTTTATCAATGAAAATACATTGTATGGGTAATAAAAGCAGATGAAGATGATAATGGAGTAAATACAGCCTGTTAACTCCAGGGAAATAATAGTGCTGCTTTGTCATAAACTTTGTCGAGTTTCTTTATTTAGTTTTACAATCATGGATGGAGGTATTGGTAAAGCACCACCATGGCATGTACTGTAACCACAAGAGCCACAAAGGGTTACACAGTTTCCTTTCAAAACACAGAATGAATCAGATTTGGTGATTCTGCTTTCATACTTCTAGTTTCAAAGCTAAAGAAGGAAAGATGCCTCCACTCCAGGCCATGGGAATCTTGTTGCCCACATTTACCATCATCTGTAGCCCTCTCTTCCTAGGTCTTTTGATGTGCACGGGAAGTTCTTAAGGGACACTGCCAGCAGTTTGAACACAATTTAAAAGTCTAAAGCAATTCCCTACAGGCTAAAGCATGCAGCAGATAGCTAGAACTAGAGAAAAACACACTAAGCACTAATACATCTACTAAGAAATCCTCTGATGAGCATTTCCTAACCAGGCAGAAATCAGTCAGGCAGAGGGAGGACAGCAACATCATTGCTCTTTGCAATACTGTTGCTGAGTTATCACTCTCCAATTACATATTTGCTTTTTTATCTTGGGATTTTACACCTTCTGATAGGAGTGTTTTCCCTCTTGAATCCCTGAAATGCTAACTAGCTATACCCAAGAAATCTTAGCTCTGCCTGAAATGTTACCTGTTTTATCATCAGTGTCCCTACACTATGCACTTCCTCACAGCTTGGAAACTTCATCTGCAGCCTGAGCCAAGGTTACACAGCTAAAACTCACTTTCAATGATAGACAGCTGAAGCTCTAGCAGGAAAGTTAATGAAGCCTGTTGATTCTACAAAAAGGGCTTAGCCAACAGTTCATAGAGGACTCTCACACCATAATTCGTTCCACAGCTTGATTTTGGACTCATCTTAAAAGGAGTTCCTAAAGGTTGCTCTTTTTTGAAGCTGTCCTGGGTTCAGCTGTTGCAGTCAGTTTTTCTCCTCCTTAGTAGCTGGTATTTTGACTTAACTGAGGGACAAGGCTGATAAGGCCGATGTTTTTGGTTGTGGCTGAGCAAAGTTTGTCCTGACCAAGGACTTTGTAAACCTCATGCTCTGCCGGGGAGGAGGGGGGGAGGGCGGGAGGAAGGAGGGACAGAACCCAAACTGACCAAAGAGGTATTCCATACCATGGCGCGTCATGCCCAGGAGGTAACTGGGAATTACCCGGAAGGAGAGGGAACTTCCCAGTCGGGCTCGTTTTTGGCGGGTGGTATCGTACCCTCTTCCCTTGTTTTCTTTGTCATTGTTATTGTTGTTGGTGATAGCGATAGTGATATGTGTTATACCTTAGTTACTGGATTGTTGTTATCTGAACCCTGTATTCCCTCAGTTCTCCTCCCCCTAACCCTCTGGGAGCAGGGAGGAAAGAGGGGAGGGCAAGAAGGGGGGGTGGGGGGGGTTGAGTGAGTGAACATGCTGCCTGGCTGGGTTTGAACTATGACAGAAGCCCACTCAATTGTCTATATATGGTGCCTTTAATACAACCAGTGATAATATTGTGAGGTTTTGTAATAGTAGCTCACTTGCTTAAGCCTGATTGTCTCCTTTCTTCTGTTTAGACAGATTGCTTGGGTGTGAAGCTATGTGTTTGACTGAGACTTAGTAATTGTTTATCATCAACTTATTTGAATGCTGTAATTTTTTCTGTCATGCTAGACCAAAAATACACATGCAGAAAAAAGCCAACAAACTGGAACATATTCATAACTAACAATTGAAAAAATATCCAGGCAATGACTGATCACTTTCCCCATCCTTTCACATGACATGCTCATGATCACCCCAGATAGTCACATGTAAAATATGACTCCTTACACAATGTTACTCATTAGAGCAATTTCTGACTGTTTAAAAGGCCTGAGTAAAAATGTAATATTTGCCAGTGTCTTATAGGGAATGTCACACCTAGAAAACTTAAAAATCATGAGGTCACATGGTATATGCCTCTTTGAGCCCTGGGGTATAAAAGTGGCACATTTAGATTCTGTTTACCATAGTTATTATTGATCCTATTAGCACTTTTCTTTTGACATTACATCTGCCAGTATATTGTGGCTCTCAGAAAAAAGAATGTTCTTTTCTGGTTGTATGACATGAAAATATAAGAAAAAAACAAAAAAAAAACAAAAACAAACCCAGGTTTAGCATCTTACATTCAAACCAGTTGTCGTGGGTTCAGTTGTAACAGTAATTTTTCTCCTTCTTAGTAGCTGGTGCAGTGTTCTGGCCTTAGTCTGAGAACAAAGCTGATAACACACCAGTAGTTGCTAAGTAATGCTTATGCTAATCAAGGACTTTTCAGTCTCTCATGCTCTGCCAGGTAGGAGGCTCACAAGAAGCCGGGAGGAAGCAGCCTGACCCAAACTAGCCAAAGGGGTATACCATAGTACAGCATGTCATGCCCAGCATGTAAACTGGGGGTTGTTACCAGGAAGGGGAAGATCACTGCTCAGGTCGGGCTGGGTATTGGTTGGTGAGTGGTGAGGAATTGTATTGTGCATCACTTGTGTTCATTGTTTTCTGTTCCTTTTCTCCTTTTAATTTTATTTCTGTTCCCTTGTTATTTCCCTTATCATTGTTATTATTGGTGGTAGCAGCAGTGGTTTGTGCTATACCTTAGTGACTGGACTGCTCCTATCTCAACCCATGGGAGTTACATTTTTTCAATTCTCTTCCCAGTCCACCAGGAGAGGGAGAGAAGAAGGCAGCGAGTAAGTGAACAGCTGCAAAGTTCTGAGTTAGCAGCTGGACTTAAACCACGACATCAATACATCAGTGAAACAAAGGGACAATATGAACAGAATGGAGGTAGCAGTTACAGGTTGATTAACTTTCCTAGTGGTTCTAATTACTATTTTTCTTTATTTTCATTTGTACCTAGGTGTATAGTGACTACTGGCTTAGATTCAGTAGTAAAAAGTGTCATAAAATGCAACAGATTTAATCTGAAGAGGTCAGACACATCTAATGCACAAAAAGTTGAGTGAGGGTTTTAACTTCTGAATTCATTCAACTGAAGCAAGTATTTATTGCTTCCAAAAGGTATTACAGTGTATTTTTACCACCTATTGGTCTGGCATGAATATATTTGAGTGTTTGGGACTTTAAAATTTGAAAACTTCTATTTGTGAGTTTTATTTACTGCTGGTTTTGACAGCAAGACATTTGTGAACTTTAGTTAGGTTGATATTTTTATTGTAAAACATAGCTTCTCATATTTCTGTCGGAAACACCAAAAGGCAGAAACATCAAAAATGTGACAAACTTCGAAGCATACAAACATGACATTAAATTATGGTAATGCTTAGAAAAGTGGGATTAAATAATAGTGAGTACAACAGGATTCTTTTTTTAACTTAAAGCATATTTACAAAAGTAGTTAAGGAAGTCATTCATCTTTCATATATAAAAAAAAACCCTCTAACACTACACTATAAATACAGTCCTATATTTCTGTCATTCCATTCCACCATGCTCGTTTGATGGTAATTTATCCATGATATAGTGTATTTTGCTTTTTTTCTTTTTTTTTTTTTTTTTATTNAGTCATTCATCTTTCATATATAAAAAAAAACCCTCTAACACTACACTATAAATACAGTCCTATATTTCTGTCATTCCATTCCACCATGCTCGTTTGATGGTAATTTATCCATGATATAGTGTATTTTGCTTTTTTTTTTTTTTTTTTTTTTTTTAATAATAACAAAAAGCAACATTCAGGCAATTTTGCTTCCTAGGCCAATGTTTTTCCTTAACTGTAAATTAACTTGGTGTAAATATCTAACGTGTGGGGAGGGGGAAGAAGATTGTTCATATTGTTACAGTTCTAGTTCACTTTTTTCTTTTTCTCCTATATTTAGCAGATTTCTTTATTGATTGAATTTCAGAGTATCGTTTCAGATCATGTATGGCTTGCAGGGATGCCTATTAATCTTAGAAGTTTTATAAGCAAGCAATCTACATACCTGTCAAGAAGATACATCATTTGTCTGCATGAACATACTACATTTTCTGGACCTTTCAGATTTGAAATGTGATGGATATGCAGAAAATTTAAATTCAAGTTCTGTATAAATCACTAGTTGAATGCTTCTGTAAGAGATATGAAGCAAATGTGCTGTGGGACTGCTTCTGCCACTTACTGTAAAAATATATAAAAAAGGTTATTCAGACTCTTGGTCTAAACAGGAAGCTTTACTGGTATTAAGTTCATTATAGAATCATAGAATAGTTAGGGTTGGAAAGGACCTTAAGATCAATTATGCTGGCTTCTTTGTAGGATGAGGGTCATACTAATTATATATTAAGTTTAGACATAAAACTGTAATACATAAAAAAAAATGGAGCAGTGTAATCACTCAGTATTTAAGTATTCTCACAGTTACACATTTCTGTTTATTTAGAAATTAAAATTGTTCCACAGCTACAAAAACCTTTGTCCAAACTTTCTGCATGGGAATCAGTGCATTAACACATATTCCCTCACAACTGAGAATGTTGTGAAGAAGAGATTATAACTTCCTTTTATTCATAGTTTCTGCTAATTATATTCTCAATATTTTTATTTTAATTATAAATATAAATTCAAGCACTCAAACTGTATGCTATAGATCATTTTTGCTTAATGAGTAACTTTTAATGTAAGCACCTCTACTACAGAAGAAATGTTACAATTTATGGCAGGTGCTCTGAATGTGAAAGTTACGAGCTTGATTTAGTATAGTTTTCCTTCATCATTTCTGAATACATAAAATTTGATCATTTTGTTGCATTTATGCCACATTTGTTACTTTTTTCCTAATTTGTCAGTGTATTGCTCATTTGGGAAAACATCACAAATATGTTTAATGCAAATTTATTTTAATAATTACTATATTCCCTATATATACAAAAATATCTCTCTGTTTTTCTTGGAAACTAGGTAGAGAAAATGTTTCTGAACATTTCAATGCTTTTGAAACTCACATTAAGCTCTTATTTGCATTTTGTAAGGGCTTAAACTCCTTTGAAATATGTCCTAAGGGCATTCTAGGAAAAAAATCTATCACTCTGAGATTACATGGTCACATTTTCTAAAAAATATTCCTTATAGTTTTACCATCATAAGAATGATCTTTTTTTTTCTTATGACATCAGTGTAAAATGGCTATATAAGTAAACAAAATATTTTATATTTCATGAAAATTATTCTTTTTTATAAGACTGGTTGTAGATACTAACTCTGCATACAAATTTTGCAACAGTTATGCCCTCACTTAAATTAGTCTACCTGCAGATGTTTGCAAATATAGTCAACAACTCTGAATAGGGTTAGAAGTTATTTCATAGGTATAAAACAATGGCTATCAGTCTCACAGTAAAATCTTTTTTTATTACATCCAAACCAGTACAGAACATCAGGTCTTACTCTTAGTTCCTCCATATATACACTCTTAAAATTTGACCCCAAACATCTAAAATCATAATTTGATCAACACAGTACCTGTCCACCCACCTTCTCATACATCTTTACTAGGCAAGAATGATATGCTATCACATACTGTGTATGCTACGTGATGCACATATTCATATAGTGTTAGTTCCTTATCTAATGTTATTTCCAAACTTGATATAAAGTTTTCATGTCAGCCAAAAAGAAGCAATTAGCTTTAACAGAAGCCCAGAGGAAAAGCTTGCTTGTGAATCTTAGCTGCATGTTAGCTGAAGTGTTTCAAAGTGTTTCCTACTTTTGAAAGAAAAAAAGGCATTTGAGTTTTCACCTCCAGCCCCCTGTTTATTTGGCAACTGCAGGAGCAAAGATCAGCCCACAGTGGAGCAAATCAAACTGTATTTATTGCTAGGGTCCTATAAACTGAGTCATAATTGGAACTATGAACCTGCAGAGACCCTTGTTAGAGTTTAATGGACCGGCAAGGTCAGCACAGCTTTCATAGTGAAAATGAAAGTGGTGTCTAGGAGTTTAATGAGCACAATGACATTTCTGCATGCTCCCAAAAATTCCTGAGGGCATCTGTAAGTGGTTTTACTTGTTGCAGCATCTATCTTTCTTTTACTTTCTCTCCTATGTCTGGTTTCAATTTTTTTTTTTTTCCCCCAAGGACATGTTTGTTTTATGCATGTCTGAGGGCATATACATGTCTTCTAATGAGCGGTACNTAAGTGGTTTTACTTGTTGCAGCATCTAATCTTTCTTTTACTTTCTCTCCTAGTTTTGTTTCAATTTTTTTTTTTTTCCCCCAAGGACATGTTTGTTTTATGCATGTCTGAGGGCATATACATGTCTTCTAATGAGCGGTACTTGTTTAGGGGAGAAAGTGGGAGGCTTTTTATTGAAAACTGGTTTTAAAGATAGCTTCAGTCTCCTCCTTTGGAGAAAACTTAAATCTAATTCCAAGCTTTTCAGTTCCCTGTACTTCTTATGGGGAAGAGAAAGGCAATAACCAGTATAACTGTGCAAGGTTTAGGGTGAATATTGTCAGCATGACCTTACAAAAAGAGTTGGATTATTACTAGGAATTTGCTTCAAACTGAAGTGGCTGTACTTTCCTTAATCATGTGTCTGGAAAAAATATCCAGCATTTTCCTATCCATTAGGAAAGGCTTAGCTCACCAGCCATGCTATAAACCCAGACAATGTTACAAAGAGGCATATTAGTTTATAAATAATAAAGAAAATCTGGAAGAAGGGGGAAAATGGGATCTTCTTGCCAGCTATAGTAATTGAGTCCTTAGAATGGCTGCTACCTTTATATCTTATTCACCAATCCTTTCAGAATCATTAGGACTGGAGGGCTAATGAAGGCTTTTCTGAGTCTCACAATACCCACTAAAGCAGACGGTAAATCCTTAATGTTGTGAAAGTTCCAATTAATTTTTAAGGTCAGCCTGTCACAATGCAGTCAGGAACCCAAGTGGTACATGCAATTCCATGGAGAAAGAGGTTTTCAGATATTGACTCTCCTAATATTACTCTTTTTGGGTGAAAAAAAAAAAAAGTCTGTTCTTCTGCACCATTTTAGTACAATCATAGAATACCAGATTAGAAGGGACCTCAAAGATCACATGGGCCAACCTTTCTTGGCAGAAAGCAGCCTAGACAAGATGAATCAGCACTCTGTCCAGACGAGTTTTAGGAGTGTTAAATGGTACGGAATCCACTACTTGACTTGGGAGATTATTCCAACTGCTCATTGTTCTCATTGTAAAAAGAATTTTCCTTTTGTGTCCAGTCAGAATCTCCCAAGGTCTAACTTGTACCCTTGGAAAAGTGTCCTCATCTTCTTTGTAGCCGCTGGACCATGGTAATGAGATTTCCCCTCAGCCCTCTTTTCTCAAGGCTAAACAAATCCAGTTCTCTCAGCCTTTCCTCATACAGCAGGGTTCCCATTCCTTTGACCATCTTTGTGGCCCTTTTCGCATTCTGTCCAGACTGTCCTCATCTTTTTTGTACAGTGGGGAACAAAACAGACTGATAACTGCTGGGTAGATTGGCATAATGGCAACTTTGCCTCTGCTGTTGATGCCATTGTCAATATTTCCCAGCATCCTGTTGGCTTCCTTTGCTGCAGCTGTACACATTAACTGCTATTGGGCTTGCTGTCTACCAGGACCCCCATGTCCCTTTCCACAGAGCTGCTCCCCAGCCAAGTAGGTCCCAGCTTGTGCTTCACTTCTGGATTGTGTTTACCCAGTTGCAAGATCCTACACTTCACCTTGTTGAGCTTCATGAAGCTCTTGCCAGCTCACTCTTCCAGCCCATCCAGGTCAACCTGCAGGTTGGCTTTCCCTTCCAAAGTACCCACTTCCCCACTCAGCTTGGTATCATCAGCAAAATTCATCAGGATACATTTGACCTCATCATCCAGATCACTTACAAAGATTAAACAGTGTTGGAACTGTCGCCTTCACTGTCTCCTGCTCCTGTAAAGCCTTCTGCAGGGCTTGAGTAACTTTGCCCCACGACTTAAGGTTTTTCGCACTACCCAAGGACATCGCCTCCTCAGCCAGTGCTTTAGTGCACTTATCCCACACCATAGGGTGGAGAATATCTACCGGCTGGTCAATGACCCCGATTTGTAAAAGCCTCATAACAGTGGGAGTAAAATCTTTGGGCTTACACTCAATACCCCATTGTGCATGCAATTCACTTACGACCTTTGCAAGGGCATCCATCCTCCTTGCTAGTCCCTCGGGAGCGTCCTCCCCCGCCGGGCTGGTCCAGCCGCTCTGGCTGTCGTTTACCTGTCCAGGCGGCACTCGATTCTCAGGGTCCTCGGGCTTCCTCGACTCCCTCAAGGTACCTGCCTGCCTCCGGGGCCTCCTCGACTCCCTCAAGGTTCCCCACGAAAGTCCTCGGGCATTCTCGACTTTGGCGCCTTTGTCGGGGTTCCCGCGAGACTGCTGGGGCTTCCGTGATTTTTTTGAGGTTCCCTCACGGAGGTCTCAGGCTTCCTTGGCAATTTCGAGGTTCCTGATGGACCCCTCCGGGTTACAATCCCGGCTCCCGGAAGTTATCTCGCCACTGAGACTTTCCCGGGTTTCGGCACCACTTGTCGCCTTCACTGTCTCCTGCTCCTGTAAAGCCTTCTGCAGGGCTTGAGTAACTTTGCCCCACGACTTAAGGTTTTTCGCACTACCTGAGGACATCCCATTTTGCCTTCCACCACATTGGTGTCTGAGTGCTAATGGGCCGAACAACCTAAAGTGTGGTCGTCGAGTTGTTACTGAACCAGGTCGTCTCGCCTCAGTGAAGGCGACAGGGACCAATACTGACAGCTGGGGAACCCCCGTCTGACAGATTGCTAGCTGCAAAAGTAGCTATTCACCACCACCCTGTGGATGCAGCTGGTCAACCAGTCCCCATCCTCTGTACAAACCACTTGCTTAGGCAGTAATGTGTCAGTTTCTCTAGAAGGAAGCTATGAAAATCCATATCAAAAGTCTTGGAGAAGTCTGGGTAGATAATGTGCACTCTTTGCCCCACATCAACCAAGAAAGTTAATTTGTTAAGAAGGTGACCAGGTTGGTCAAGAGTAATTTATCCTTGGTGAATCCATGCTGTTTTTTCCCAATCTTCTTTAATATGACTTGTGATAGACCACAGAAGAATTCATTCCATAACTTTCCCAGGCCTGAAATAAGACTGATGGGTCTATATTTTCCTGTATCCTCCTTTAGTAGTTTTTGTAGATGGGGGTGACAGTTACCTTCTTCCAGTCTTCTTGGAAATCGCCCATCTCCATGATCTCTCAAAGATTAGCAAGAGGGGCCTTGCAATGATATTGGCCATCTCTCTTAACACCCTTGGGTGGTTATTGTCAGGGCCCATCCATATGTGGGAGTCAAGGTCCTGTAGTAGTTCACAGATCATATTTTCCTTCACTGAAGAAAAAAGTGAGTCTGCATTTGCATCAACTTGGATTTTTGTTTCAAGGCTTGGGACCCAATAGTGTAGTAAAGATAAAGGTGAAGAAAGTCTTGGTAACCTTGGGCTGTTTGATGTTGTTGTTGAATAATTCACCCCCTCCTGGTTAACACTGTGCCGTTTTCCTTCTGTTTCTGCTTTTTGTTTATGTACTTGAAGGGCCCTTTCTTGTAGTTTTTGAAATGTTGGGACAATTTCAATTTGAGCTGAGGGTTTGGGTTTTTTTCTAACTGTGTCTCTACACTCCCTGGCAATTCCTTGTAGTTCTCAGTGGGTATTCATCTGTTTTTCCACCTCAGGTTTGCTTCTGTATTGATTTTGAGCATGCTCAAGACTGCAGTTAAGCCAAGGAGGTTTCTTGCTCCTCTTGCTCTGCCTGCTTCCGTCACCTTCAGAGAGGATGAACTGGTTTTGTGCTTACAGTAGGGCATGCTTGAAAAACTCCTAGCACTCACTAGCTCCTTTATCCTTCATGGAAGCTTCCTATGGCATTCCTCCCAGCTGTGCTCTGAGCAAACTGAAGTTTGCTTTTCTGAAATCTAAAAGCTTTGTCTTAGCACTGACTTTTAGTGCACCTAGCAGGATCCTCGACTCCACAATATTTTGACCACTACAGTCAAGTGTTATGCCACTGAAATATGACAAAGCAAGGTTCCTTAGTTTGTGAGTAGCAAGTCCAGCAGTGTCTCATTACTGGTTTGTATGACAAAACAGTCCTGTACACATTCCAGCAACTTGATGAATGATATGTTGGCTGCTGTGTTGTTCTTGCAGCAAACGTCTGGGTAATTTAAGTCACCCTTGAGAACCAGGTTCTTTTGACCCAAATATGGCTTTGTTGGCTATATCATCTTGGTGTGGAGGTTGGTAGCACATACCTACTGTAAGATCCTCCTTGGAGACAACCCCTCTGATCTTGAGCCAGTGTTCAATAGGGATTCTAAAATTGCCACAGTAGACATGCATACATTCAAGGTTCCCCTTAACATAGAATGTGACTCCTCTTCCTCTTCTATCATGGTTTAAGCCCAGCCAATAACACAGAAAAAAACACTTAGCGTTTTGCTCACCCTCCTCCCCACCCCCCATTCCTCCCACTGCTGGAGGGATGGGAAGGAGAACCTAAAGAATGTAACTCCCACGTGTTGAGATAAGAACAGTTCAGTAACTAAGGTTTAACACAAACCACTACTGCTACCACCAATAATAATAATGATAAGGGAAATAACAAGGGAAGAGAATACAACCACTCACCACCTGCTGATCAATACGAAGCCCAACCAAGCAGTGATCTCACCCTTCCA
The DNA here is from genome assembly GCA_002631895.1 of Agapornis roseicollis. Lineage (NCBI taxonomy): Eukaryota > Metazoa > Chordata > Aves > Psittaciformes > Psittacidae > Agapornis > Agapornis roseicollis. Next base: position 15,410 of record NDXB01009328.1, read on the forward strand.
GGTAACCCCTCCCTCCCCCCCAGTTTATACACTGGGCATGATGTGATGTGGTATGGAATACCTCTTTATCTAGTTTGGGTCAGGTGTTCTGCCATTGCTTCCTCTCCACTTCCCCTCCTCCCTGGCAGAGCATGAGGCTCACAAAGTCCTTGGTCAGAGTAAACATTACTGAGCAGTAACTAAAAATATCGGTGTTATCAGTGCTGTTCCCAGGCTGAAAGTCAAAACCACAGCACTGCACCAGCTACTAAAAAGAAAAATGACTGCTACTGCTGAACCCAGGACATCTTCTTACTTGCCTGTCTTTGCAAAACAGCCTATAGCCATCCATCACTATCCTCCAACAATGTGAGTTATTCCACCATGTTATTCCTGTTGTAACTTTCCAACTGGGCATGGAACTGCAGTTCCTCCTGGTTTTTAATTAGGCTTTGTGCATTGCCATACATACACTTGAAATGATTGGCCTATTAATAGGTAATAGAGTAGGATTAAGGATATGTCAAGAAAAATCAAACATATGAAGAGTTTCTCATAACTGAATAGGTGTATGTGGCAGTTAGCAAGACATGGCAGAGCAGAAATGCCAGCTTAAGAAGCAGAGAGAAATGCTTATTATTAATCTACCATTATTCCACATACTGATCCACAAAGGTGCTTTTCTCTTCTGGATAATGACTGGGTTTGGAAAAGCTCCACTCCCTAGTGTGTCAACATATTGTTATTTCACACCATACTATCTCAGCACTTTTTATTTAGGGTAAAATATATTACTGGACAACTACAACTATTAAAATACCTCATATGTAAGAGATTTACCTACAAAGGAAAAATTTTGGGGAAACATGAACTAAAGTAAAAATCCTTTTTAGTTTATTGCAATTATTTAAAAGCCTATAGCTTAGTATCAGTGGAAGAAAAAAATATATTTTCCTCCAAATATGTGACCTTTCTTTCTAAAGAGGTCTCCAGTTCCTCAAGAGACACATTCTTCCTCCAGAATGACTTGCTGTCAGGGACCCACAACCACAAAGCATTTGGCTTGTTGCAGTAATTAATGATAGAAGTAGTCCATAATAGACTACTTAATTTCTTAGTCTACTCATAATAGACTAATTCATTTAACTTATTGAATATAGTTCTGTCTGGAATGCCTTTCTTCTGAGGACCAAAATGTCCATTCTTAAAAATACACTGGTATAAGTCAGTGTATGTGGATTCCTGTTCTGCAGCTGCAGCCCTGTGGTAGCCAATTTGATGGGAAGTCCCTTATTAGTTGCAGTGATCACTCCTATGCATTTTCTCTACATTCAAATAGGAAGGAATTCCAGAACATTCTTTATTTTAAATTCAAATCTTAAATCTCTACAAGACATCAGAGTAGAAGACATCTTAAAATATGACTACATAATATTACAGTATCAATGGCAAAGACCTACAGGCACAGGGGGGTGGTGGAGTCTCCTACATTGGAGATATTCAAGGCCTGCCTGGACAAGTTCCTGTGTGATGTAATCTAGGCTACCTTGCTCTCACAAGGGGGTTGGACTAGATGATCTTTTCAGGTCCCTTCCAACCCTTAGGATTCTGTGATTCTGTGATACAGGTCAGGGGCAAAGCTGCTGCACAAACACCATGAAGCCATGTATATAAAGATGCTGGGTAGGGGCTCTTCATTAGGGACTGTAGTGACAGGACAAAGGGTAATGGGTTCAAACTTAAACAGGAGAGGTTTAGATTGGATATAAGGAAGAAATTCTTTCCTGTTAGGGTGGTGAGGCCCTGGAATGGGTTGCCTAAGGAAGTTGTGAATGCTCCATCCCTCGCAGCATTCAAAGCCATGTTCACAGAGCCTTAGGTGGCATGGTTTAGTGTGAGGTGTCCCTGCTTATGGCAGAGAGGTTGGAACTAGATGATCTTAAGGTCCTTTCCAACCCTAACTATTCTATGATTCTATAAGCGTCATGCCAGTATGTGTCTCATACCTAGACAGAGAGAATCTTCAGAGCAGGAGAATGACCAGATACTAAGTTTGAACTCCCATCAGCCTCTAACATTCAGGTGGAAGAAATAATGTACAATCCTAGTGAATGAGAATGCACTGTCCTTTACCAATAGCCACTGTGGAAACCTCATAGGTAATAGCTACTAAAGAAATTTTCCAGATCTGGAGTTCATGGCTGCATGAACAGCTCCTGACAGAATCTGGAAGTCTGTTGCTTATGCATCCTTGAAATGATTAATCAGGGTGAAATGGTATTTTGTTGGTCTCAGAATCTTTTTTATATACTTGGACATTAAAAAGTCATGGAGAATGAAGTGGTATTTGTTGGTTTGTTGCTGATTTGTTTGTTTTTTTTTTAATTTGGGTTACATTTAAGACAAACTAAAGAAGCATGGGCAGGATTCATAAGTCCTATATCACTCTAACTGCAATGGAGATCTTCTTGTGAAACTTTATTTTAAGTGCTTTTTCCATAACAGTAACTAAAGTAGTGCATAAAAATATAATAACTATGCAACAGCAGTGCAGTTCAGGGAATAAACCACAAAATATGCATTGCATCAGTTAATGTGTACACTTCAAACTATTTCTCTGGCAGTACTTAGTAATTCAAAGTGATTAAATTAAATTGGTTTTATATCTTTATAATAAAGATAGAGTATACAGCCCTGTTCTCTCAGTATAGGTTGGGATGTTATTGCTTAGCTTGATTCTCTCTTATAATTGGCCTTTTTGGTTCTCAATGAGCTGTGAATAAAATCTGAGATGTTTCAGATTATGTTAAAGAGGATGCATTTATGAGTGAAATATATTCAATTTTATGAGAAAATTATGAAGATTATGATTTCACTGTATTTGAAGTGCAAAATAAAAAGCCTAACATGGATAATCAGGATTCCTCTGTGTTTTATGTTAATGAGTACTGGCAGCTTTCAGCCTTATTATTGCAATTCATCAGACTATTTTTGTTTTTTCTTTTTTTTTTCTTTTTTAAGATACAGTTCTGGGACTTTAACTAAACTTCTCATACAGATGGCTGAATGTAAAGCATCAGCATGTGTGTCCAAGAGTTATTTCATCATGTGGACATGTAGGGATGGCCAGGAGGAATTAAGAGAAAGAAGGAGAAATTTTTTTGCCTCATGTTTTTCATATACATGGGAATTTCTGTATTCAAGTCACAGTATGTTTTAATATGCAATTTATAGGACCTTTTTATATGCTTGCAAAGCAATTTTTACTTTCTTTTTTTTCTAGAAAGCTTCATATTAAAAGAATGTTTTGTATTTCCAGCTACTTAATGACATTAGCTTGTGCTATGCATTACATATTTTTGTTATATGCAGTGGCTTCATTAAGCTGGTTTGTGTAAAAATAGTAAATATTTCTGCCCAGAAGACTTCATAATATAAGAGGGAAGATTATTAAGATAAATGACAAAATACTTGAGCATGGAAGATCCATGCAACAGTAGGATTTTTAATACAGTCTATATGTAGGTATAATTCATACAGCATTTACTTGCACAAGTAGGGTTTTCTCAGGCAATGCCAACAGGGTAATTTAGATGAGCATGAATTGTTTATATAAATAAGTCCTATATGATTGGACTGACACCCTATGTAAATCATGCAAAAATAGTTTAAGTCCATAGAATTACCTTTCATCTCTGGAGACCTTCACTGAGAAACGGATGACATCACTATATCTAGTAATGTTGTATGTTGTTTCAGACTTAGCTTTACTGGTCATTTATTAGCATTTGAAAATCACCACATAACATAAATAGGCACAATTTTTTCTGTGCCCATAAGGGAGGCTTTAAGAACAGCAGGTCTTGCTTTGGCAGACTTGCATGGAAAAGCTTCTGTGAGCACTAAATTCACTGAATTTGAAAATGTATATGTTTATATCCCCCAAACTGCCTTTTAAGAAAGACTATTCAGACAGTGCAAGTCAAAAGTGGACTCATATAACATGGGTAATGAAGTGTACCCTTCTCTCTTTCACTGATGTAAATTGGAAAAAGCTTGGTTTAGTATAGCCTCTTTGTCTCCTCCTGAAAATTTTATTCCAAAAGAAGCAATCTAGGTCAGCCTCCTATCGGTGTGCCAATAAGCAGGATATGTCCATTATATTTATTATCCTTCTGCAAGGTGTCAGTCTCCAACTGAAGAATTAGCAAAACCGGTATGACCTCAATTTACATAAAATTGTGAAGTGTGAATATCCTTCACTTTTTTCCAGTGACTTGCTCCTCATTTTCCCAAAAAATGTATTTAAGTATTGCTGAATTCAAAATGTCTGAATTTTGCCATTTCTAGTATATTTTGATGACCATATTTTGCATTTTCAGTGATTTGCATAGTAAATTAATGTTTTAATAAGTACTGAGGTCTTTGTAGTTAAAAAGCTGTAATATTGAACACTCCTATAGAAATCTGATTTGCCAGTGTTTCCTTCTTTTCTTTCGTCCTCACTCAAATTGATAGAAATCACAGTACTGATTGATGGGTTTTTTTTGTGTTTTTGTTTTATAAAAAAAATAGCAGCCTCATGATGACTATGAAACACAAGGCAGCAAATGGAAATGTCTTCCCAAAACAAGAGTATAATTTGAAAATAAAGAAGTATCTTCGATGGTTTTGATGTTAACAGGGGTAATATGAATGTTTCAGTTGAAAAATTAACTACAGAGTTGAAAACACACAAGAAGAGCTGAAATATTCCCTAGTATCCAGGTAAACTCCAGTGTCATTTTTTCTAAAGCATAGTGAGAAGAAGGAAGGACAATCTTAAATATACATCTTATTTGAGAAACATACCAGTGTCTATGAAAGCTGGCATTATTCTGTCCTGATACATACATTTCTGGAGGGCCTTATTAATTAAAAAGAAAGATGAACACAGGATAATCAGTGCACTGGATGAGGTCTTTCACCTCCATTCATTTCTCTTATGAGCAGGCTGACATGCTATCTTGTCTGAAATGGCTGACGGAGTGATAAACTCATAAACCTCTGGGAACTGCCTAAATTCAATACTCATAGATCGCAAACAAATACTTTAATATAAACATCAGAATAGTTTGGGCATATGAATATAAAGTAATACAAAAAAATTCACCTCCTTATATCAGACATAGAAGACCTATGCATAGGCACTATCCTCCACTCAAACTAAGAGTATTTATTGCACACCTCTTTAGGTCTTCCCCCAAAATGAATGTGTGTTTCACTTTCTTTTGCTGTGTAGCTGAAAGTTCTACTGCTGTGTATTGAAGACCTTGCCTATAATGTTCATTCTAATTCAAAAGATGACCAGGGGCTAGTAAAAACAGAATATATATATATATATACACATAACTACTAGTACTAAAACATGAAAATATGGAAATACTAATACTAAAACACCAAAAAGAGTGAGTCTTATGCACTGCAATGTGGCAAAAACCAGTTCAGTACTATCATTTTTTACAATTCAGACCTGTTCAGAATTACTGTTATGACTAGTAGAGCATCAGCTACTGGTATAGTATCAGGCCTTCCATTTCTTCAGTTTTACTATCAACAGAAGCTTCCTTTACATCTACAACATGAACTTTGCATAAGTTCAAGCATGTATTGGAAATACCCATGACCTGGGATAACAGCAGGTAGCCCCAATTTTTCCTCCCTTGGCTTCAGACCATTTTCAAGGTACACAACTTTCAAGCAACCAGCTAATTAAATAGGTAAAGACTAGCTGAACATTTCACTGGGTTTCAGCGATGAACTAGAAGAGCCTGGAAGGAGCTGTGAGAGGCAGAATCTCTATTTCTCCTGAGGCCCCAGAAAGCCACAGCAGCTTTTACACTTTTGAAAGAGCTACTAAACTGCCACCTCTCTGTCAGGAACCAAACAGAAATTAAAATTCCTTTCTTTTATGCTTCTCAGAGTGCTTTTCAAGCTATTACTAGAACTATTTAAACAGGAGTTATGTTTTCTGGATGTACACAGGGAGAAATGTGGGTGCAAACCCTATGTGTGAAGACTCATGCTCTGACTTCCACAGATTATTCCTTTTAGAGTTAAAAGCTGGTTTGCAATTTTTTTCACAACATTCCCCAATAATTTGAAGAGTTTCCCTGCAGTTTGTTTGAGAAATACATTAATTGTAAGGGCTGTTTTCAGCAGTGCATGTAATTTAGAATTTCCCAGCCTGGTGGGTCATCACTACAAGACGTTGTGCCTAGTTACTTCTGTCCAATACTATTACTCGACATGGCCGATCATATTGCATAAGCCAAACAAAACAGAAGCACAAACGTCTTACTAAGGACTGCAGTAAACTGTTTGGAACAAACCAATCTCTGTTCAATCTCTACCAGCTCAGAGGAACTAAACACCAGCTATGGTGTTTTAAGTGGTGGGCAGGTTTTCTTGCTAGGAGCCATGAGTAGCAGGAACTGTCATGTATGACAGGTTTACATTAACTGTAGGTACAAAAGCTGTAAGGAGGAAATTTATTTAGGCAAAGTAAAATTCACTGAATATACTTGCATGTTGTTTGAGGCATAGTAGTCATCTGTCACTTTTCAAGCTGTGAAGTGTACCATTAGAGGGATCTGTTGTTAAGGTTTTATTATTTTGCTTTAGTGCTGCACACAGGGCTAGCTGGAAATTACATACTGAAACCACTTTTCAAAGGTTTTTTGCTAAATTAGATTTTCCTCCAAAAGCATGTGCTTTCTTTCAACAACAACAACAACAACAAAATTAAATAGCTAGTGAAAAGCTGAAAAGATTCAGGTGTCAGCCAGTAACTAATAGCATTTTGGGCAAATTATTTGCATATCTCTACAGCTATACTCAGGTTTTGATAGCAAGTCAACATTTCTCCCAGAAATAATTGACTATATTTTGGGGGTTTCTTTTAATTTTATTAATGAATGCCCCAGGGTAGAATATTTTCCATTAAATGGAAAAGCAATATTGAATTCATTTTCCAACAAGCTCTAAGTGTCACCTACAGTCTATGGAACATAACCTCTAAACAAAAGCAAAATATTGGCCAAATTATATCCTTCATTCTCAGACTAGCCAGCTAAATGCGCAGAGAGATCTGCAAGAACTGGGAAAGACTTCCACAAGAACTAGCAGTCTAAATCCAAAATTTGTAGCAATAATAATGGTCCTGTAATTATCTGTCGAGTCAGAAAGAGTACTTCCAAAACCAGAGCACAGAAATTCAACAGAAGTATGATTCTTGAATGATAAAGGCAAAATGTGAAGTATGATTAGGGCGAGTATTTTCAGCTGAAGATTACTATGGCTTCTCATGAGCCTTTATCACCCCTAAAGACAGTGGAAATGGAAGAATTTTCCCCTTTCTGGGCTGTGTATCAGGAATATATTCATGATTAAAAGGGGAGTATTTTCTAAATAAGTGAATTTGTCTTTCCCTTTTAATCTTGAATAATCAAAGAGAATAGGGTGCTGAGTGAATAAATTCATTGACTGTCACACAAAACATGTTAGTGTTCCTGAAAATCTTTCCTTCTTTTCTAGTGGTGATAAACTAATAACTAATAGATATCAAGAGATTATTTTTATGGTAGTAACTTATAAGTAGGATGAACTGACATTGGACAGGAAGGCAAAAAGACATACAAAATAATTTTTACCAATAGACTTTTCTCTAGTGAGGAAAGTCAAAATTCAAATATGTCTTTGTCAGCATTACTTTGATGTAGGTGTTAAACATAGATAATTAAAGAAGCAAGGAAGCAAAATGTCTGGGATAAATAAGGAAGAAATAAAAAAATCTTTCTTATTTTTGCAATTAAGACTAATCATTTTTATGTCTTTCAGAATGTTTTTAGCTTCCTTACACAAAAATGCAGCAGAATAAACTGAACACTTAAAAGACAGTTGCAGGATGCATGTATTAATTAGATACAACAGAAATAAAACTTTTGGAAATTTTTTTTCAGTCCACTGGGTGGAACAAGACAGATCTTTTAAGGTCAACTGGAACAGCTAGAGAAATAAATACATGCTCCTCCTGCCATAACACCAAAGTTCAGTTTCCCCAAACCTGACACTTTTCAGCTTCAGCTGAAAAGAAGAGAAAAAAGGGAAGCAGAATCACAATGAAATATATAGTGCATTTCTCACAATGTTAAAAAAGCAAATGTATTGAAACTCCCTTTAGGCTTTTCTTCTAATAGATTTATCTTTTGACTGACAGTAAAATCACTCAATGTACACGAACTTTTGATTAGCATTCAGAGCATCCGATTTATTTCTTTTTCACACAATATAGCTGGAAAAAGAAAATGGTATCTGGGTGCTGTTCCAAAGCAAAGCACCTTTCCCAGTATACAGAGATTTATAGTAATTGAAATGCATGGCAGAGGCAGTGTAAATAATGTTTGATATAGGATGGGTATATATTTACTCATGATGCACATCATGGTGAAAGACACTAAGAACCAGGTTTTTGTTTTTAGCATCATGTATGTAATGCAAACGTGTTTAGTAAGAGTTAAACATTGGTGCAAGGAGGATTCTTGAATAGTGGTAATTCAATTTTTTAAAATGAATTATCTGTTTTCTAATGCAAAAAGAAAATGTATGCTTGCAAAAGAAAAAGGAAGAGAAACAAAAGAGTTTTCTATAAAGAAATTATGTTTCATTTTATTGAAAAAGAATTTCATCAGAATATATTTTAATCCAAATATTTTATCCAAAATCTGTCTCCAAATTGGACATAAATATTCTTGATAACAGTGGTGGGTGTGGAGGATTTCAATATTAAGATACTCTTAACTGCAGAGTAGGTTTGAAATCTGAGTACCATTAAAGAAGTTAAATAAGCACTACTGTAATTCATTCCACCTTATTTGACCATTTTCTTTCTGTGATTTTTTTTTTTTTCTGTCATTTTCTACAAATGCATCTTCAGTGGAGGTGTGATACAAGCCCATGCTGTGGTAATGAGACTGAGAAACTCTACTCCCCTTCAAGATTACATCACTGAAAAAAGAGCTCTAAGAATGGAGATGCAGTGTTTGTTTTATAGTCTGTACAGGAAAATGGAAACCCACTTCAGCACAACTAATACTGTAGTTTAAATTCTTTTCTTGTCTTACTATAGAAAGCAATGGTATAGTATATGTGCATTATAGTTTGACATAAAACCTATAATTTGCTGTTTACTTTTTATTTGGCAATGACATATAATTGCATTACTTTAACATATTTTTTCTGTTAATTATTGGTTAGTAAAAGAGATTCCACACCTCAACTATGCAATGTAAAATTAACCACTGTAATAGCTCATAGCAGACTTCTTTTTTTTTGGAGGGGGGGGATGTGGTTAGTGGAAAAATGAATACCAAAAAAGAACTTAGGTCATACAAGCTTAAGTGGTTCTAACATGACTCCAAGTAGACTACAAGGGAAGTATGCTAGTGTTGGCTCTGCCTCTGACCTGCTGAGGGACCTTCTGTTGTCTCCCAGTTTATCCAGCTGGTAAATGGAAAAATGAGGCTGAACTCATCATGAAAGAGGTGAACAGCTGTAGATGAATTAAAAATATATAAGTGCAAGGTGCTTTTAGCATTACCTGAATATGTACTTATTTATTTCATATCCCTTGCATCCATGTCCTTGTAACTCCTTGTAACTATAATTTTATATATGGAAGCCTTGTAATGACATATGTATTCTGAAGGCATTATAATACTACTTCAGAACTCCACTTTCTTTTCCTGTCCTAAACGCCATATAAGTGGCAAGAAATCATCTAGCAATTTGATCTTATCGCATAAAATATATCAGCACTGATTTTTCTTTAAACTTCTCTCATTTAACAGACAAGCCAAAATTATGCTACTCAAGATTATGGCGACCCATTACACTGCATACATCTAAGTAGGAAGACACAGCAGCAATGTTCCTTTTTTTTAAAAAAAAAAAAAAAAGGGAGAAAAAAAAAAGGAAAAAAA
>NDXB01009328.1:28634-39807 GCA_002631895.1 Agapornis roseicollis
AAAAAAAAAAAAAAAAAAAAAAAAAAAAAACTAAGCTTAAGATTAAGCTTAAAATTAATCATGAAATGAAAAAAAAATATATCTACAAAAAAGGAACAAGATACATGGATTGATTTTTGCTGACAGTCTTAAACTGTCATGAAACCATATTTCAAGACTTGGTGTACAACAATTACTTTTTTATGTTAGGTAAATAGTGGATAATGGCAATGAATTTATATTTTTCAAAAAGCCTTTGAGAAGGTATTATCATAGATTATTATAGATTATAGGAAAAAAGAGGTGACATGTAAAGCACTGTTATAGATTACTTAGCATCTAGAAATTCAGAAACTGACAGTAGCAATAAGTAAGTGGTTTACAACTTTAGAAAAATTTAATGATACCTTGGCCCAGGGTACCTAAACAGGCACAAGGCTTGATAATGTTAAACTAGTTTCCTAAACCAGAGATATTAATTGATATGTTGAAAAATTTGCAGATAACAGCAGTCTATATTATCCTAAAGCAGGACTCTTTCCCAGACAAAAGAATTCTGAATGTTTTTTATTTCTTCTGCACTTTTAAAATATGAGGCCCACACTACTGAGAATATTCATAGAATTTTTAGGCCAGAAGACACAACTGTGGCTCTGCTGAAACCAGTGGGAGCTCTAACACTGGATTTAAGAGGAACACAATTACAAAATTTTTATTTCTTCTGTTTGAAGGCTGGTCACATTGGAGACACTTTAACTCCATGGATTTTACTGATGGAGTTCATATGTAGAAAATATCATTTATTTATATATTTATGTATTTATATATCTATTTATTTATTTCTATTTTTGGAGTTTGAGAGGTTTAAGCATAAATAGAGAAAATATTAAATTTCATTAATGAAGTTATGTTTCTATATCATCAAAAAAAGATGCCTTCATTTCTTATTATCTCATATATTTACTATATTTACTAGAGAGGTTTGTGTTCTGCTGTCAAAGCTGACTCTAGTAAATTACAAAGACTACCTGCTATAGGAAAATATTGGATCAAGCACCCACAACAAACTGCTGATTTTTTTTCAGGTGCTTATATAGTATATCTCCACAGTCAAATAAGGTATACAAACAGAAATCAGAATACCAATCTCAGTCTCTACAAAACTGTGAAATATGCTTCATCTTTTTCTTTACTTCACAGTAGAGAAGCAAAGATCTACTGTAAGAGTGAACCAATATCTATTGTGTCACAACACAATAGAATGGTGAAAAACTATTAATCAAAGAAATAAAAAAAATAACACAGAAAAAGAAAATAGAGTTGAATTCCTAAATTTGCAGCATAAACTCACATGCAGTAGATAGTTGTTTAGTTCTGTGGGAGAAAGGGAAAAGAACAAAAGCACAATGGTTTTTTTTTTGTTGGGATTTTTTTTAAATTTATTTTTCAATATTGATATTATGGCCCTGATTCTTAGACTTGCATTAACAGATACTTTCCACTTGAGTGAATAAAATTCCTTAGGTATAAATATTCCTGAAAATACCTTCAATACAAAACAGAATTAAAAGCGGACTTGAGATTTCCCCAAAATTAGGTAGTGATTTGGGTTTCTCAAATTCTGATTCACCACAGATAGATCAAGAGAATTCATCTGTTCTCTTCATGGTGAATAATTCAGTAGCTGGGGTGTCAGGCAGGAAGGCAGCACCACAAAATTCCCAGAGTGGTATGTTCACATTAGATAGCTATAACAGTATTCTGATATAATACATACAAAAGCCTTTTGTGGCAGCATGCAAAGGCTTTCAGCCACAAACCGTCCATGGACCAAAAAGACTTCAGACCTTCGGAGTACAAATTAATCCTGTTCCTTAACTAATCCTGACCTAATCCCGACCTCATCCCTTACCTCTTACAGTGGGAATATTTTGGCTGGACACCAGATGCCCATCAAGTTGATCTATCACTATCCCTTTTCAAGTGGAAAATAAGGAGAAAATGCAACAAAAAAACTCATGGGTTAAGATAAGGACAGGCAGAGATCACTCATCAGTTGCTGTCATGGGCAAAGCAGACTTGACTCAGGGAAATTTATTTAAGTTATTAAATTATTAACCAGTCAAAAATCAAAGTAGGACAATAAGAAACAAAAGCTAATCTTAGAACACCTTTCTGCACTCCTACCTACTTCCCAGACCAAATTTCACTCCCAGTTTTCTATACCTCTTCCCCACTGAGCAGCACAAGAGAACTGCAGTCAATTGTCATACATTGTCTCTACCAGTCCTTCCTTCTCATGCTCTTCTCCTGCTCCAGCATGGGGTTTTTCCCATGGGAAACAGTCTTCCATTAGCTTCTTCAACATGGATCCTTCACATGAGTTGCAGCTCCCCACGATCTGCTCCAGCGTGCATCCTTTCCATTGGGTGCAGTCCTTCAGGAACAGGCTGCTCCAGTGTGGGTCCCCAGCAGGGTCACAAGTCCTGCAGCAAACTTGCTCCAGTGCAGGCTCCTCTCTCCACAGGTCCACAGCTCCTGCCAGGAACCTGCATCAGTGTGGGCTTTCCATGGGTCACAGCCCCCTTCAGGGATCTCCCTGCTCTGGTGTGAGGTCCTCCCTGGGCTGCAGGTGGAGGGCAGCTACCATGGACCTCCATGTGCTGTAAGGGCACAGCTTACCATGGGCTGCACGGAGATCTCTGCTGTAGTGGCTGGAGCACCTCCTCCCCTCCTTCTGCACTGACCATGGTGTCCGCAGTGCTGTTTCTCACATATTCTCACTCCTCTCATCTGGCTGTTGTTGTGCAGCAGTTTTTACCCCTTCTTAAATAAGTTATTACAGGGGCTTTACTAATGTCACTTACTGGTTCAACTTTGGTCAGTGGCTGATCCATCTTCAAGCCAGCTGGAACTGGGTCTACCGAAGATAGGGAAATGTTATTCTACCCTGTGCCTATGAATGGAAGAACAAATAAGTTATTGTCATAAGACATTGCTTCACAGTCATTTGGAGCATTCCATAGTGACCAAAAGGAAGTCATGTTTTGTACCCAGTGGGAAGTGATGAGTTACAGAGCAGGAGAAAGACATAAACTATGGAAATCCAGCATAAGAGTTAGGATATATCTAAAAACATTACATGCAACTCTAAAAAGTGTCAGCAGCACAGACATTGTAGTGACTGCAGCACCGTCAAGAATAGTCACTACCAACCTGGAAGGCCTTTGTCTTTTCCAGTCTCTGATCACATGCCAAGTGCTATTATGCATCCTGCAGAGCGGAACTATGTTATATTTAGACTTAGTTTTCAAAATAAGCCTACTTATTAACTCCAAATGAACCACTGGGAAACATTCAATTGCTGAAGTACATGATACTCTTTTATTTTTGTTTCTTTTGAAAGGAATAGAAGAGTTCACCTGACCTTGTTCCTTTTGCCCTGCATTAAAATCATAATCCTCCATTTAGAATATCACTTTCCTGATATGGACATAATTGTTAAGGAACTGATGAACCTTTACAAACAAGTAAACAGGCAGGAAAAGAAAACTAAGCAAGCAGCTAAATCATATATCATTCTTGTCATTGATGTGGCTCTAATAATGCATCTTTTCTCCTGTGACACCAGTAGAATTTAAATGATTATTAAGTTATATGTATTTAGTATCATCAATCTACCCACATTTTTTATGTTTTACTCAAAATGCATTTTCATGTTCTAAGGAAGCGAGAAAAGAGTGAATTACTCCAGACAAGACAACATTACTGTATTTTTCCAGCCCTTTCTATGTCTTTTAAACCCTCAGCTAGGTTGCTATTATCCAGGGTAAAAGTAGCCCAGAAGATAGGTTGTTTCTAGACATAGTTATATATAGCTTTTCTTCCTAAAGCTAAAAATACATTGTTCCAGAAGCTTACTTTGGCATTTGAATCAGCCTCACTGGCTCTATTTTTTTAAATGTGTGAACATCTTACTATGTTTCATCTTGGCAGAAAGCTTTAGGGGTAAATAATAACGAGGGATTGGGGAAAACCAGAGCAAAATAAAGATGAAAAAAAAGAAATAATTTGGCGCTCAAAATATGGAATGCTGTAAGCAGAAAGAAAACTAAGCCATTTAAGAGGAAAGTTATTTGTAAGTGATCTTTTGAATTGCAGTCTTGGAGATACAATATATTTTCTTTATGTTATTTTGATTGGCTGGATATTGTATGTAAGATGAAACAACCAAACAATCATAGATAACCTGCATTAGCAGACATGTCTAACTACCTTTTGATTGTAAGGGTGCCAAGGAATAGAATCATAGAATAAAGAACAAATAGGATAGGCATTGCAGAAAGTTTGAAAGAAAAATAGCCATTTTATCTAAATTAAAATAATGAATCTTGATAATTTCTTCTGGTTTTGGGGGTGGTGCTGTTGGTTTGTTTGTTTTGTCTGTAAGCAAGCCAGATATCCTTTAAAAAAAAAAAACAGAAAACCAGAAGGACTTTAAAAAATACTGTCTCTCAAAAATGACCCACTTATCTAACTTTTTGTAATTCCATTTTCAACAGGTTTTGATTTTTGTTTTTTGGTTTTTATTAGCTGATTTCTGGGCTGCTACAGGTATAAGTTAGTGATGGTTTTTATTCTTATTTTGCTGCTATTGAAACTGGCATTATTTGTGACTAGTCCAATGTGACTTTTTGTAGACAGCCAAGAAATCAGAGCAAAGTTACACAATGATTCTTGAAATGCCAGCTTTTTGAAATTTTGTCTCCTGAGCATGTCACAATGATCTTCAGAAAATCCACAAGATGAGTTCTTATTTTAATGTTTCATCTATAAGACAGATTATATGAAAAGAGAGGAAAAATGCACACTCTCTATAATTGCACTAATCTTCCCCATATATCAAAAATACAGTCCTAATTTGATTGACAAGAGATTTTAAGTCAGGGAGTTTAAAAACATAACAAAGCAAATAAAAATAGAGAACTGAACTAGGAAGGCCACAAATGATTTTTTCCAAGATTATAAAATTAGATCCTACTGAACACTTTTTTTCCTCTATTTCTCATAACTTTCAATTGTTTCACTGAACCCTCTGAAAATCTATTCTAACTATAATGTAATGTTATTTTTTCTACGACACTGCAATAGTTTAACAAATAAAATATTTTCAATTATTCTCTGTAACTTAAATAATAAGCACATATTTTAATTCCTTTTAAATATAGTTATTCTATGAATCATTTGGGAGTCAATAAAAGGGTTATGGCTACAGATAGGGAAACTTGACTGTAGCAGAATTTAGTCAAATAAATAATTTTAAAAATTACAAGCTTCTTTGCGCTGAGAATTGTGTGGTAATAATTTCACTTCTGAGAATTCTAATATTTACTGGACTCAGACTATTCCAATATCACATTGCTCAGCAAAGCACAAAATGCTCCTCATTTAACAGGTCTTTCTCATGGAAAAAAAAATTACAAACCAACCAACCAACCAAAAAAAAAAAAAAAAAAAAAAACCACCACACCACCAACAAAAAACCCTCAAAAAGTATTAATCCTGTCCACTAAACACGTAACGTCCACTAAACATAAATGGTGACATACTATGGCTTGAAAGTTATCNCAAAAAAAAAAAAAAAAAGAAACCACCACCACACCACCAACAAAAAACCCTCAAAAAGTATTAATCCTGTCCACTAAACACGTAACGTCCACTAAACATAAATGGTGACATACTATGGCTTGAAAGTTATCTTCTCCTTTAAATCCCTGGAGACAGAGTATTTAAAATGGGCAAGTATTTGAAGTATTTAAGTATTTAAAATAAAGGGAAATGAAGATAAAATATGTTGGAGATTTAGATTTGAGTTTTTACAAAAATACTTCTGACTTATGAGTTTGGATACTGAACTGCTAAATCTAAGTGATAACAGGCTATAGCTGACTGTCTTCAGAAATTCTGAACTGACTGGTTATCAGTCCACAGTCTTATATTTTTGTACAAATATATGTCCAAGAAAAGTATTAAAACCAAATGTTTATTTAAGAAATGAAAACTAAAATGCAGAGAGATTAAATTAATGGATTACTCAGCCTTAAAAAATAAATATATTTTTCTATTTTACCTGTTAGCCATGTTTATTAATAAGAGGTCTTTTACAGAGTATGGTACAAAAAAAGAACAATAAAGATTTTCAGAAATCTAAACACATATTCAGCACAAACATAAATTAAGTTTTTATACCTTTAGATAACACTTCAGTAAGTGTTGGGTTCCATAGCTTTGAATTTTATTGAGAGGTGGACACTGAATTTCTCCCAGCTTTCCTGTACCTTGGTAAATTGCAGCCCAGATTCCTGATCAAGATCAGTAACACATGAATATGTAAAGATATTGTGTTTCAGGATGACATATGTCAAAATGGGGAAACAGGATTATTTACCCAGACTAACTGTAGCCCAGCTTGCTTCCTACTCCCTGCACAATAAAAGAGGCTTCTTGAAAAACTTGTTTTAAAATATGATTTTCTTCTTCTGTGTCCTATCTCTTTATTTTGCCCTGCAGGGAGTGCAGTGTGGCGACTCCACTACGATAAAATATCCTTTTTTTGAACATTCCCCTCATCAACCCTTCTGCGCACTTGGAAAACTTAATACTGACTCTAGGATACATAAAATGAGTATGTGTATGTGTAACTGTCTCTCTTCCAATAGAGTATAATGTACATAAATAAATGAGCTTTCACCAATGAATAACTAAGACGACTAAGGAAAACAAACTATCTTTGCAGCAGTTTTTCCCTCTTTGAGCAATATGTTTGTTTTGGCTAAATCATCATTAATACCAACAAATTAGCTCTTTGATTAGAGTTGCTTTGCAATTTAAAACCAAATTTCTAATTTATTTACCTGATAATGAAACATTGGCTTCAATGAAAGAGAAAGAAGGTATTTTTATTTGCTTTAAATTCTAGATACTCAGCTTCTTTCACTAAAAAAAAAAGTCTCTTAGAATGGCAGACCTGGGTTTATTTTATTGCTAAGAATCTGCTTCATGTTGAAACAAATGATCTTGTGTTATTTACATGGAAGACAACATGAAAGTTGCAAGATCTTCTGCACCAAATCACAAAAAGCTGAGAAAAATTAACATATTCAGAAGTCTTCTTCTTCCAGACCTGAATCTAAGATTTTGGATGACCACAGCTACCATTCTAACTGTTAATGGTACATGAAGGCACAAACTCTGGAATTTTAAGACATCTCCATAAAAGATGAAAGCTGTATAGCTGTGTGAAAATTACCTTCCTCCTGCTGAACAAATCTTCACAGTCCTGCCAAGAGAAAAGTCTAATGAAACCTATTTGAGAGAGCGTTAATTAGCTGGTGTACCACCTTCCATCTGGGGACCTATCACCATCTCTGTAGTACAAGCTCTGCACAAGACTGAACCATGTCATAGCAACATATGTGATAGGCTTATCAGGTTGCTTGAAAAACCTTATGTANAAGAATCTGCTTCATGTTGAAACAAATGATCTTGTGTTATTTACATGGAAGACAACATGAAAGTTGCAAGATCTTCTGCACCAAATCACAAAAAGCTGAGAAAAATTAACATATTCAGAAGTCTTCTTCTTCCAGACCTGAATCTAAGATTTTGGATGACCACAGCTACCATTCTAACTGTTAATGGTACATGAAGGCACAAACTCTGGAATTTTAAGACATCTCCATAAAAGATGAAAGCTGTATAGCTGTGTGAAAATTACCTTCCTCCTGCTGAACAAATCTTCACAGTCCTGCCAAGAGAAAAGTCTAATGAAACCTATTTGAGAGAGCGTTAATTAGCTGGTGTACCACCTTCCATCTGGGGACCTATCACCATCTCTGTAGTACAAGCTCTGCACAAGACTGAACCATGTCATAGCAACATATGTGATAGGCTTATCAGGTTGCTTGAAAAACCTTATGTACCAGTAAGGTGATCCTGCACTCTATGGTGTCAAGTTTCCTTGGTCATATTTTCAAAGTTTCTGGGAAGATGACAGTTCTCACCAAGGACAGCATTCCTGAGAACCTCTGGAAATCTCATTTCATTTAAGTGCTTAAAATCACCTTCTGAAGCCCTTAACTGGAGACATTGGGACTAATAGTGTTTGCTGCAGCCATTATTACTTCATCCATGAAAGACTCGTGCAAAAATGAGGCAAGGTCTATAGAAAAAGGACATTTCTTTTATTAAAAACTACTTGTGCAGTGGGTGAAAGAAAGTCTTCAGGAACATAATCCTTCAAGTCTTTCTATTTACACAGTAATACAGATGCTGAAGAATTTAGAAGGTGGCCATGTGCACAACAATTTCCAATTTAAAATACACAGTCTACATATCCAGAAGAAAGGAAATTCTCATCATAGATCCCTTAGAAAGTTAGTGCACACCAAAACAAATACCTCCCCCCAAAAAAAGCCCAAACAAAATGAAACAAACAAACCAAACAGAAAACAAAACAACAACAACAACAAAACAAACAAACAAAAAGGAAAAGAAAACACACGAAAAACCCACACCAAATCTTTTACCTAAAACAAATTTTCTAGAAAAACAGACAAAATCTTACTACAACTATGGAGCATCTCCCATACAAAGACAGAACGAGAGAGTTGGGGCTGTTCAGCCTGGGGAAGAGAAGGCTGAGTGGAGACCTCATAGCAGCCTTCCAGTATCTGAAGGAGCCTCTAGGGATGCTGGGGAGGGGCTCTTCATTAGCGACTGTAGTGACAGGACAAGGGGTAATGGGTTCAAACTTAAACAGGAGAGGTTTAGATTAGATATGAGGAAGAAATTCTTTCCTGTTAGGGTGGTGAGATGCTGGAATGGGTTGGCCAGGGAGGTTGTGAGTGCTCCATCCCTGGCAGTGTTCAAGGCCAGGTTGGATGAAGCCTTGGGTGACATGGTTTAGTGTGAAGTGTCCCTGCTTATGACAGGGGGGTTGGAACTAGACGATCTTAAGGTCCTTTCCAACCCTAACTATTCTATGATTCTATGACAGTAAAAAATGGAACTTATTGCAACCAGTTCAGAATCCTGCTTTCTGCCACAGTGAGGAACAGGCCTGTAGGTACTTACAGTTTTTAGACCTATGTAAAGAACTATGTGGTTCATGCTTTTATTCTTAGTTATTCTTAGATTTGTTAGGAGATATGGAAAATTCTAAACAGCAATTTCTTGATCATCAGATACTATTGATAACAGCATCACTGGCATGAGCCAAAAGCTTTGTTCACTCTACTTACATTCCAATTACAGCTCATTATCATTCCTTATATCAGCCTAAGATACTATTTACTGACTCAAAAAAAAAAAAAAAGGCAAAAAACTATACAGAAAAAAATCTGAGTGTAAAAAGAAGCACAAGACCAAATGATACTATAAAAAGAAAGAGGCTTATGACATGATCTTGGTCTTGTTAGTTCAAAAGGTGTCATAGTGGAAATGGGTCCATCCTCACTTAGTGCAGATATTAACTCAGATAAACTAGTCTTTCTAATAGAGGAAAAGTGCAGTGGGGCAAAGTCCTCCTACTGCTTTCAATGTCATGGTTATATTGCACTTAAAGCAAGACCACCAGAAATCTTACTGGAAGATGAAAACTAAGTGGCAGTAAGACCACTAAGAAAGAAAGAAACAAGGGTAGGCTCAGATTATTTACTGATTAATGGAGTGAGGAATGTATATATTCTATGATTCTATTTGGAGGTCTTATTTTTAAGCAATTTCTTTCGCTTTATGCATTAGTTATGCTCTCCTTTGCAACTTACACAGAGATTACTACCTCTACTCATCAACAGACATCCATACTTGTACAATTTTAGTTGAAAATTATGTGCTTTTTGTTGCTGTTTTTGTCAACAATGGCATGTAATGAGTTTAGACAACACATAATAACAATATAGAAAAACTAGAACTAGTAAGAGTACAAATCTATAAACTTATGATGTCTTCCAAGTATCTTCCAAGTATCACATAGTGTCTGATGGTACAAACACTAGCATAATGCTAGCTTGTTTCTGAGATTGCAAATTGTTCATTCTAACCAAACACGTGGACATTACAGCATATTTATGCCCCTTCCGTAAACATGTATTTTAAAAACATCTTTTGTGGAAGATTACTGGAAATAAGTCTAGCCTGAGGCAAACTATATTGTGGCATAAAATTATGGAGAGCTCAGCAAAATAACTTTCACATAGATCAATATTCTGAGATTCCCATCACAATTCCCTCTTTGTCTTTTCTGATAAATGAAGTTTTCATGTTGAATTACTTCAGCTATGGTAGAATGCCTCATGTCAAGATTTAGACAAAGCGATTGGGTTTAGTGTGCAAAACTCTAAAAATAAAAGAAAAATAATGGAGTGAGAGATGGAGAGAGTCAAGCAACTATTTAGTCACAGTATGATATGAAACAAAAACTATCAGAGCTTTTGGACAAGATTTTAAAAGCCCCATAAAAAACACAATAATACTTTGTAAGATAAAGTTTTTTGCAGTTTTTTAATGCAAGAATTTTGAGGGTTATATAATTTTTTTTTTTTTCAAATAATACTTCTGGTAAAGGTATGCAAGAAGTCCACTCTGTTCAATAGATCTTTCCCTGCTGTCGCCCCAAAGTTCTTTGCTCCACTTTTCTGAAATATAAGGCTAGCTTTCAGTAACTAACAACATAAGAAGGTTACCATGTAAGAGCATTCCAGGAACAAAACCTCATGCTTAAAAGTACAGCGCAATATTGTTTGTGTTAATTTTTTTTTCTGAACATTAGTTTTATGTTAGAATGATTATCTGGGAGAAAATCCTGATCTCCTTGACTTACGTGACTCCATAAATTGTAGCTTGGGGATGCCATTAAAAATTGACTTTATACTGACTGCTGTGACAAAACTGTATCTGTGATAGCTAGAAGTTTTTTATGTTGGAGTCATGGCAACGACAAGGTAACTGTATGATAGCATTTAGCATACATTCATTTGAAATTACTTCTATAACGTGTGTGTGATTAACAAATCTAATATAACACACTAAACCTAACATCGTTCCATGTCAATAACCAGTTGCAGTTCTACATAATGTTATCATAGCATGTGGGACCATTACTTTAAACAGCTAGCTTTTTTTTTTTTTTTTT
>NDXB01009328.1:40014-54243 GCA_002631895.1 Agapornis roseicollis
AAAAACAAAACAAAACAAAAAAAAAAACAACAACACCAACCAACCAAAACCCTACTATATTCCTTTTAAGCAATTTGGTTTTACTATGGCTGGTCATGCTTTAAAAAGAGATGCAATTATCACATAGATCATTATATACGTATTTTATAGAGCATTAATACGTATACAAAAGCTAGCTCTTCATGTGAGTCCTCACATGATCACCCTCTTTCCTTCATTTTGATTACCTACTTTCAAAATTTTCATCTAAATTGACAAGGCAAAGGTATTTGAGGGTAATATAGAGTTTTCTCTTGAAAATTGACCTGACATAACACAAGCAACAAGGCAAACAAAAATCTGAATCATAAGGAACTGGGTTGAAATGAAAGAAATTAACTGTAACCTAGAACAGTGATTTTTCTGTCTTTAATTCCAGACATCTGAAGAAAACCCAACAAGAAGGAGAACACACACACAAACACACACACTTCCCCCCGTCTGCAAACCCTTATGCTGCATGTGAGAATGTTCCATTAAATGCTCATGAGAGGAAAGTCCAACAGTTCGCACAGTTTTCTGTACTGAGCAACACTTCTTCACAGGCAGAGTTAGATTCTTCTGAAGTCATTAACTTCTCATCACCATTAATTGCAGATAACTTCATTTGTTACAATTCACATGTCTTTCAGAAAATACTGTTGTTGCAATCCTAATTTTAAGTAAAATGTATTGCCTTCGAATTTAAAAAGTAACAAAGAGCTGCTATCTGCATTATACACTGTAAAGTGTGTTAGTAAACTGAAATGATCAGAGAACTAATCAGAAATTGTTCTGCAAAATTCTTTCTTATTCTCCCTTACCGTGTTTGGAGATTTTAATATACATATTTCTGATTTATCACTAGACTGTCAAATCAATAGTAAGGGATATTCTAAATATGGATTTTCAACTAGCTTCTTAACTGTGAATAGTCATTTGATTATCTTTCATTCCAGTTAGTGACCATAAGAGAGACAGACTGGTAGCACAAGAAATTGCAGCCTTACATTTATGTACCAGAAGGTACAGCATCAGCCGTAGTGTTACAAGCTTGTCTCTAGAAGTTTAACACAAAAGAATAGTGTAGCATAAAAACTTAAGAGATAGGCTCACCTTTTGTATCATACAGAAGGTTGGCTAACTCCAGTATTTGGAGCTACTTAGAGCTAAAAATGTGGTAGAACTTGTATCAAAGAAGGTGATCTTAATTTCCAACAAATCTAATTACTTTCTTACAAATATTTTTACATTGGGTGAAAGTAGGAACTCTAAAATTAGAATAGTGAAACAATAGTCAATTTTATGCCAAAATATTTTAATTAAGCTGAAAATAATTTCCACAGAGTGGTCAACCAGTTATGCTATGTCAATGACTCATTAATTAAGAACATAGTACACTGAGAAGAATGCACCCAGGAGAACAAAGTTTCACTCCAAACTGCAACAATTTAGTTGCATACATGGCTGCTCTTGTAATAAATCAGAAAGGGATTCAACTATGAGTCTGCAGCATTGAGACCATAAGCTGTTGCTTCCTACAGAAACAAAATAAAACAACAAACAAAACAAAGCAAGACCAAAAATTATAACCAGCTATAATTTCAGTCTAGTACAATTCAATCAAAACTGCCCTTTTCTCAAAATCTTCTCGCCCCATGCTGATCACCAAAAAAAAAACCTGTTGTGGTTTAAGCCCACCCAGTAGCCAAGCCGCACAAGAACAGCTTGTTCATTCTCCCCTCAGTGGGAAGGGGAATGTAAGCAGTAAAAGTGCAAAAACTCATGGGTTTACATAAGGAAACTTTACTAGGTAGAGAAAAAAGCTGCATGTGCAAACAAAGTAAAATAAGGAATTAATTCATCCCTTATTGGCAGGCAGGTGTCCAGGCATTTCCTGGAAAGCAGGGCTTCATTACACATAGCAGTTGCTTGGGAAGGCAAATTCCATAGCTCCAAATGTTCCCCTTTCATCCTTATTTCCCATAGCTTTTGTTGCTAAACATGACGCTGCATTGTATGGGATATCCCTTTGGGCAGCTGGGGTCAGCTGTCCCAGCTCTGGCTCCTCCCAGTTTCTTGTGCTAGTAGGGTTTGACAGGAGACAAGAGGTTGCTGTTACTTTACTCCATCAATAGAAAGTCAGAAATAAAATCACTGAGGATAATGGGATAAAAAACAAATATAAAATGATAAGACAGTGGGATGGAGATGACTAGTAAGACGTTTTCTTGGGAAAAAGTGAAGATATCACCTTGCTAGCATAGACAGAAAGACAGGCAAAGATGTTTGCTATTTCAGCATAAGGAGAGCTGGCACAAAAAGCAAAGAGGTTTACTATTTCTGCATAAGAAGAACTTACATCATATCTACATAAATATTGTATTGTGTAATTTGATGCCTGCATTGGGATCTTACCATTGCCAATTACAGTTCCACAGCTTGTTTTACTGCAAATGGAGATAGTTCACGGGTGCATTCCTAGCTTTGATCAAATTTTTCTGAGTTAGTGTGAAGATACAGCTGATGAGACACAAAAGCTCACACAAAAGGTTCCTTCAAACCTTTAATTCATAAAAAAGGTTTTCCAGAGTTTTTTATACATTATAGAATTCCTGTACTATGCATGTCCCACAGGCAATGTACTGAAATTCATTCTAGGTCAAAAATGTAAAGGAGAACATGAGTCACAAATTCTGTTACCCAAGAGAAGACAAAGCAGAAGTTAGGGTTTCACTAACATAAAGAAAGTGTAACATTGCATGTTTCATATTTTACCTTAAATAATTCATGCTTATCTAGTGAGAATTTTAGCACATTAATATTTTCTAAATTATGTTCAAAAGTTAAGACTATTGCTTTCTCAATATCATAAAATCAGCCAGAGTAATACTGAAGTACACAAAAAGCAGAATTTTTCTGCAGCAAATTCTGTCTATGTGATTTGGAATATGCATTTTTTAAAAAATACATATTTTAGTGAATAATATGGTAGATACATTCCAGAGGGCAAATATCCATGCTAGTTTAAGGCCAAATCTGGAGAGGTCCCAATTATCAATTCTCAGTGTGAGTTTCAAATACTCCGCACCTTTCTACGACCTGGCCCATCATGAATAAGCATACAAAAAAAAAAAAAAATCTAGGTATTTTAAGATATGTAATACCATCATACCCACTAAACATGATTAAATTATATTCTGAGTATAAACCTCCTTAACCACATTGTAGGAAAATTAAATTTCATTCCTAATATTTTTCATCTTTTCATATACTGTAAGATAGGTAATAATTCTGATAGGAGTATTTTCAGAACTGTGCTCTAAAAAAGACTAAATATAGAAACTTACCTGGTTTAAAAACATTTATAGCTACTTTTTGAAAAATAGAGATCTATGGAGAAATAGCAGGCAGACATTGAAACAATGTTAAGAGAGCTGAAGAGAATGACAGTGAAAATTTCACGTTCCACTTTCATTTCCACTCAGAAGTTCCAGTAAAATAGTATTTTCTTATTTTACACATATCTGATGTTTAATGTCCTTTAACTATGATTGTGTCTGTAGAAGAAAAGCAGGTCTGTTAGTTAGCTTGGAGACTACCACTGAATTTTTTGAAATCTTCATTCCTATCTCTTACATTAGTTTGCAGAATGCCTGATTTTGGCTGCAAATTGATCAAAACAGACTTTGATATTACAGACTTGAAATCCACATGCCATTCCAAACCTAGATAGGAATATCTGTGCAACAAGAATCTTACTTGGTCTGTATGCTGTGTTTAGGCCATAAGCTGCTTCTCTCATCAATTTCTATTACTGTAGGTCTGTCCTGGGTTCAGCAGTTGCAGTCAGTTTTTCTTCTCTTTAGTAGCTGTGTTTTGACTTAGCCCGGGAACAAGGCTGATAAGGCCGATGTTTTTGGTTGTTGCTGAGCGATGTTTGCCCTGACCAAGGACTTTGTGAGTCTCATGCTCTGCCGGGGAGGGGGGGGCGGGGGGGGGCACGAGGAAGGAGGGACAGAACCCAAAATGACCAAAGAGGTATTCCATACCATGGCGTGTCATGCCCAGGAGGTAACTGGGAGTTACCTGGAAGGAGGGGGAACTTCCGGTTGGGCTCGTTTTTGGCGGGTGGTATCGTACCCTCTTCCTTTGTTTTCCTTGTCGTTGTTATCATTGTTGGTGATAGCGATAGTGATTTGTGTTGTACCTTGGTTACTGGACTGTTGTTATCTGACCAGTGGGAGTTCTTCGGCCCATCTTCCCTCCCACTCCTCTGGGAGTGGGGAGGAAAAANTTGTACCTTGGTTACTGGACTGTTGTTATCTGACCAGTGGGAGTTCTTCGGCCCATCTTCCCTCCCACTCCTCCGGGAGCCAGGGAGGAAAGAGGGGAGGGCCAGAAGGGGGGTGAGGGGGTGTGAGTGAGTGAACGTGCTGCCTGGCTGGGCTCAAACTACAACAAGGTCTGAGGGTTAGCAGTCCTAAAAAGATAGTTTGAGATTAGTTCATATACAGCAAAACAGCTTGGTATTATTAGCAGGACTGTGTAAATGCAGAGCAATCCTATCAACTTATATGAAAGGATAAGAAAGCAACATTTCTTCATTAAATGTATCAGCTGAAGTATTTTTACTGAGGTGAACAGTCTTAATTTTAAAATCCTTTTTTATAACAATGTATTTTTTTTATCTTTACACTGAAGCATTACTAAATATGTTTAAAGCTTTAAAGTGTGAACCCCACAAGAATAACATAATCAAAAATTGCAGCTATGCCTAGCGTAAAAGACAGCTCTTTAATCCTACAGACCAAGAAAGATGGGATAGGTAGGGTGGAGAAACATACAAATTTACAAATTCAGCTATGCTGAATTAATTAGTAATTAATGTAGCATTAATTTGTTTCTTATCTTATTGGTATGATTGTTATGATTTTTGTAACAAAACACTGTGACCATTTCCTGCCCAAGACTTTTCTTGCTGCTTTAATTGCAGGATTTATAATAAAATATGATGGAAACTTTCATCATTAATTGTATTATCATCAGGAGTCTCACCAGCACAATGTGAGTCTCCCAATAAAGCTGCTACTGTGTTATGTGAGACTTTTAATACTGCTTATATTATTATTGCACACAATTTTTTGTCATCAAAGACTCTTTGATGTAATCCTGCATGCTATCATGAAATCTTGGAAAGCTCTACAGAAATCAGCGTGTTTGAATTTTCTTCCATGACTCTTCCCATGTCATAAGTATGGCGGTGCAGCATGTAACACTATTACATGACCAGGCCAGATATCAGGACTTCAGAGTGCAGAATCTACTGAGGCTGCATCTACGTTGCTAAATAAAATCAGTACAAGCCCCCCTCACATGAAGTCTAGCCATGCCTCAGGAGATGGCATCCACAAGATAGTTTCCAGAGCACAGTATGTGCACAACCACACTGACCATAGCTGCTCCTGCTCCCCTTGTGCAGATCTCTCAGGCCAACTGCCAGCAAGGTCTGTATCTTTAGACAACTTCCTTCCTTCACGCCACATCTCAAGGACCACAGCACAACCCTAATTTCATTGTTATTCAAACTTGATTTCTACAAACTGACAAAATGCACTCACATTTATTCAGACACTTTAAATTGAAAGAAATGTTACTGGAAACAACTTTTACCTCATTTAGCCTACAAGAACACCCCATAGAGCTCTGGAAAAGATATGGGCTATGTAAAATAGCCTGACCATGCTGCCATGTCTTATGAGAAAAGGCTGTTTTATCAGCCATTTCAGAAGACTTTCTTTGGCCTAGTATATGAACCCTTGTATTTGTATTGCTGTGGTAATAAGTACTACCTCTTCCTCATGTACAAGTGGGTTTATAATGGCAGGATATAATGGCACGCCATTTCAGCAGCCTGCAAATGACTTGTGTCACAGGTCAAAATTGCTCTTTCCACTATTTCCACCTCCCAAATGGAATCAATGGGCTGTCCCTTCTAGTGATGAGAATCAGTAAATGAGCTAATTTGTGGGTTTTAAATACTCCAGCAGGCAACACTACCCTATGTATGGAGAGAATTCTTAAGTGCTGTGTAACCAACATGAGCACTGTTCACTGGTCAGTCTCTATCATTGTTCACACAAGCAGAGGGTGCCACTAACCAGCACTGGAAAGCCATTACAATTCAACCCATTTCCTATGAGACTTTTTCTGATCATCTATTTAAATGGCAGGAATATGGCCTGAAATCTTCAAGTGTCAATCAGAACCACAATATGAAATTCCCTGCACTCCTTCATGCATCTACACTTCTGAAGAAAGAGCTAGTAACCACAAATACTGACTTTTGAACAGCAGTATAATGTACAAATATGCTAGATAATAAATAATTTCTCTCTTACCTTGTTTATAGTTACTTCTTGTATTTTGAATATATTTCAGATAAAGTCAGGTTGAATCTATTGTCATCCTTTTCACAACTGGGTTGACCTCTTCTACAGAAGTCCTTCATACAGAACAATAAGTTTCTTTTATTATCTGATGATAATAAATCTGCTTCAAATCTGTTATCAGAATACAACTACCAATAAAACACAGTAGTTACAGAAACAGTATTTATAAGAAGACCTCACAGAATTCCCTCTGTAAAATTCTTAATACTAAACTAATCTCAGGATTATTTTCCCCTGCACACTGTGACATTAAGATATGCAACATTTAGAGCCTGATTTTTTGCTATAAATCTCAGTGACATCTCTAATTTAGATGCTTCATACCAGTGGAAGTTCTTCTACAATTACATCCATGCACTGTCTGCTGAAGGACAAGTACCTCTCTGTTATGTTTTGTTTATTTTGCCTTGTTTTGTTTCCAGTCTTTAAAATATAAAATATTTTGTTTCATAGTAAAGGTCTTCAATCTAGATAAACATAAAGCAACACACATGACAGCACCACCCAGTTCTCACTCCACACTTAAAACAATGGCTCAGAGCTGACCATTACTGCTCAAGAATAAGAATGTTTGTGGTTATGAAATAATTATTAAAGTGGCAGTAGTGATAAAAGAAAAAAAAATCATATTGCAAGACAAAACAGAGAATGTCACTTTGTCAGTACAAGTCTTTTTTTCACCCACACATAGAAAAGTTCAGAGAAAAATTACAGGGATAAGCACAAGTATCATGCACAGAGCAGAAAGAGCTCAGCTGTTTATGAGCCCTTCACTACAAGATCTCAGTATCTTAACTGAAACAAAAGGGCATGATTTCTCATGTAGCAGGTAGTAGAGATATGAAATTCATTGTCTTCAGAAACTGTTAATGCTAACAGCTTCAGTTTCCTGTGTCTATTTTTTTAAAAGGACAGAACGATCAGAGATCATATTTTGTAGCAATCTTCACAGTTTTGGCCTACCATTTTCTCAATTTTAAAGGCAGTACAGTATCAATGGAAGGAAGACTCATTTGACCCATTATCTGTTGCTAAGCACCCACAACATGGGGCTGATAAAACACCCTGCCTACAAGAAAATTGCTGAACTAATGAGGATAGCTGGTGAAATAAACTTTCAAAGTAATGATTTGCATAAGGAAGCAAAAGTAGCCTAAAACACCAACTGCTTCAAAGCAAAACTAGACCAGGGGATTGCTAAAGAAATTCTGAATCATATATCAGACTTGTAGTAGTGATCCACTTACATAATATATAACCAAAATAAGCCTTTGTAATAGCACATGTGATTTTGTGGATATTATAATAATGGCAACTAGACATAAAGCAAAGTTTCTGCTGCTGCCAAGCATCTTCCTTGTTACTGAAATCCTGTTTTGTCTTTACATTGAAAACAAAAACGGATCTACAGAAAAAATCCATAGCAATGATTTTCGAAAGGTAGTACTCTGGGTCTGTCTGACCTGCAATAGTTCGTGCTATGCATTCGTCTGAACTGAAATCCAAACAGCTGAGTTCTGAGAATCTCAGCTACTGATCAGGCATTTTCTGAATATCTCTGAATTTATTTTAAAACAGGAGTCTTGAGGTAGAGAAATATGTTCAGACCACTTCTATTCCCTGCAGAGAATGTATAGGAATGCAGTGTACAAGGCAGATGCTCATGTAATAGAACAGGAATAAATTAGGAAGACAACAAAAAATGAAAGAATTGAAGGGGAAAAGATGAGTCAGAAGTGGAAGCCAGAATGCAGCTTTTACATTCTTATTTATCTGCTGCTTGTAAGAGACCCTGTTCATGTATGTCTGTGTGGTTCAGCAGATAGAAGGGGTTTACACAAAAAAGAAGGGAGTAAGGCAAATTACTATAGTCAGCATACTAATTTTATCACTAAACTGCACTGAAATCATTTAAGGGAATCATCATTGAAAGAGGATGATTGCCTTAAACATTTTCTCTGCAATGAAAAGACATCTCTCAGGTTTACTGTTAAGGTTCAGACTTAAGTAAACACATCAGAAAATAAAGTGTTGCCTGAACTTTTGCATTTCATCTGTTCTGAAAACTATACAAAATTCTGATGTCTATGTTTTTACCTAAAACTAAGTATGTAGGAACTGCCACATGTGGCTGTAGCCACTGTCATTCTATTAGCCAGGTGAAAATTAGAGGCTCTTTCAGTGAGGAAAGATCTGTATTTTAAGTTGGTAATGGAAATTAAAAGAAAGAGAATGTCTTTGTAAATTATAACTAGATTGATAATGCAGAGTGCCTATGATGTTTTAATCTGGTGAAAGCGTATTTCATAACTGATTTAGATTTAGTATATCTAGACTAAATTTAAACTTTATTTTTTGGCAGAAAAAAAAAAAAAAACAAGTATTCAATCAAAGATATTTCTAACTCCCTAGCAGAAAAATCTAGAAGAGAAATTATATTCTCTTAATATATATCTAGAGCAGGTTTACAAACTGTTGAGCATCAAATGGGCAGATAGGCACAGGATGAAGAAGAAATATGTCTTTGAGACTACATTATACAAATAATAACCATAATACACTAAAATAGAACTAGAAACTCATTTCATGTGAAGGCATGATTACTTGTCCAAACATTGTCCTGTATGTATGTATCCCATTGGTATCAGATGAAGAATTGTGGCAAGAGAAAAGGAACAAATTTGGTGTTGGAAAAACAGTATGTAAAATGCATTAAAAGAATGGTGAGTGAATATTATCATTAGACTCTACCTGACAAAAACTGATCGGATTTACATTCTCAAATACATGTTCCTCAAAGAGCATACTGGACAAGGATGCTAGGCTTTTCAGAGGGGTAGAATGTGTTTTCATAGGTGGAAGTGACCAGGACAAAATAATAGCATACAATTTAAATGTCTGATAAATTTTCTGCTGGATTTGTTAATGATGCTGTAGAGCAAGTTTAACATAAAGGTAGAACTTTTCTCAATTGAATAATGTAGTTACATAAGGCAATTTTACTTCAACTTTTTCCTGAAAAACAGAACTACGTATTTTGGTCAATTTTTTCCACCACCAATGTAGCCCTAGGAGGGGAGGGGAAAAGGGAAGGGGAAAGGAGGAAAGAGGAGGGAAAGGGAAGGGAGGGGAGCAATTGAGATGTCACAGTAGTTTAGTTTAATACTATTTTAGAATCTAACCTTAGCCTCTGGATATTTCACAACCTTAGTCTACAATAGCTATTTAAAATTTACATGAAGAATTTGTTTAAGAATACTGACATATAACTTTTTTTCATTTTTTTCATTAGAACATGTGGATTCAATGTGGACAGGGACTTCTATATATTGTATATTTTTCCAACCTTAATGCTATGTGAGAAAGGTATACACATTAAATGTCAGTTGGAAGAGAGATGTTATTCCTATCCTAAAACTGGGAACTAAGGCCAAGAAAGACTAGATCAGTAAAGGTATACTTAGCAATGCTCAGTACTGAAACACGTAATCTTTTAGGATTTTGCCATCAAGTTGAATATACAGTCTTGCATATAACAAGTCCCCATGTAACAGCACACAACTTTTTAGTAGCATGACAAGGGGTAACATTTTCAAATTAAAAGAAAATAGATTCCTCTTTCCTTTTCCAAAATACCTGACCCTACTACTGTTGAGCATTAGTGCCAAAAATTTATGTGCAATGGTTAGCATTCTTTCCTACTAAAAACAGTATGGTGAGAGAAAATTTCCCCACACATTCTGTCCCTCTTCTTACTTTTTATTTCTTAAGTAGTAGTTCAATTGATTATGGATTATTCATGAATTATCATGGATTAATCATGGATTAATCATGGATTATTTAAGAAGTGGGGAAACCCCCTAAAGTATGTCACTTTCATTAAGACATTTTCATAGCACAAGCCTACCTTGAAATTATTGAAAACCAAAGAATTCAAAAGAAGTTATGAACAAGAACACCATTGGAGTTTTGCTGCAAAAGTCAAAAAAAAAGTTTATCTGTTCTGCTAAGGTATATTAATCTGATGACCATTCAGTAGAATATTTTTCCCAAAAAACTGATGGACTGGATTTCAGCAGGCATTTGCCCCATTAGCACTTAGATCTCATTAAGAAAGAAATCACGGGAGACATACTAGCCAATTGTTCTCTCTTTCTTTGTGATAAATACCTCACTCTAAAAATGATGACATCTCTCTCACATTCTGGAATTTCAAATATATGTGGTCCCCTCTGGAACATAAGCTGGAGAATATTGTCCAGGGGCAAAAGACTGACTGCAGCAGGGCATAGCAAGAGATTGCTTGGCTATGTCATCTACGTGCCGCCATAGTGCACAATAATAGAGGACATAGTGCCTCCCTAGAAAAATGCAAGATCCAAAAGTTTGGAAAGCAGAATTTTTTTAAGTTTTTCTGAATATTAAATATTGCAGAAGATCCAGGGAATGGTCTTCTGCAAGGAATAGGAGGTCTGTGACAAAGGATAGGCAGAGTTTCAAGGTCATTTACAAATCATTTTCTCATACCAGCTTACTCTCAGTCAGAAGTTGTGGAACTTGCTACATGCCTTCATGTGTCTAAATTAAGTTTGTTTCTGCTGCAAGTTCTGAAGGGTTTGCATAATTCACACATTGCAGACATTTTACTACATAATAAATTTCTTCAGATGATGTTTTCCTAGATTCTATCCATGAAGAAATTATTTTCTTACATATATATAGTATCTTGTTCTTTTCTTTGTTTTAAAGATACTCTATATTATATTTTACACACTTTCCAGCTGTAGTTCAAGTAGATATTTGAACTGCTTTTCTTAAAATCACCCCAGTAATGCAGATTGTGCCTATGGTACTGCCTTTGGGATACCTCTTTCTGTAATATGCTGGTAAGACATAGCTGTGAAATGTAAACAACTCTTCCAAAACCTACTGAATAAACCCAAATTTATTATTGCATTTTTAGATCATAATACACCAAATTTATTAAATGATATGAACAACTACCATGCAACTAAGGTTTTTCATCCATTGGTATCTATAAGATATTTAACTTGTAATCCTCAGAGTCAATGGGAGTCTTATTTCAACAAAGGCAAAATGGTTTTAAGTTTACTGGTAAGTTTCCAAGAGGCAGCAGCAGAATACCAAAACATCCTGTTTTGCCTCATTTTTTCTACCCAATTCAAGGAGGCAATTGAACATAATTATTCTTTGACATATGAAGCTTTCTTATATTAGACCCTACAGTTGTCTTCCACACAATATACAACATCTGCATGCTAAAATAGGGGAAGGAATATGGACTACAGTGCTATTAGAAAACAGATGTGTCCAGTCCTGTGCAATTTCTAACAAATGAAAAAATTCTAAAATTTGCATGAAAATTAGAATCTTGAAAGACAGCAGTGGTTTAAAGCTGAATCTCAGGGAAGATTAAGAAAAATGAAAGCATTAAGTACTAAGATGACCTTGGCACATTTCAGGTCAAACCAGCATTTTCTGAAAATAATGTGAGGCATTCTTCTATGCAACATAGAACAGATCAGTGATAAAATTATATGGCTTCCACAATACTTGTTTCTTTCAAAATTTAAACTTTCTATCTTGGTGAAGTCATTGCAAGAATAACAACTTGTCAATACCTACTTTAATTGGATTTTCTATCAGAATAGTAATGGTTTCAGATATCTTGGGGACTGCTTTTCTTTTGTGTCTTTTTTTATTAATCAAGAAATCCTTCCAGTTGGCCTCCAAGTGCCTCTTCTAAGGAGGGAGTGGTTGACAACTTCCTAGCCCCCTTCTAGGATATAGGAACCCTGTTAAACCTATCTATCTAGTTATAAAACCTGAAAAGAGAGAGCAATTAATTTACTTGTCCATGTTGTGTCAGGTACTGATTGCATGTTGCTGCTGATTTCTAAAAACTGGCTTTAAAATGTATCTAAATTTACATTTTCTTTTGATGCTAAATCTTTCCATCATTTTAGCTACTCTCTAGGCTTATAATCTATTTAACTGACAGTCCTGATATATCTTTATCCCTCAGTTTCTACCTTTTACATTTTCAGCAATATCTCCTGTTTTGTTAAATGGTTCCTCTCTTGAGCAATCGTTTAACGATAACACTACCCCACTTGGCTGCTGTTTAGCACTTATAAATGGGAAAGACGAAAAGATACCAAGATATCAGCTTTCTGAGGCAGGTTAACCATCTTACTATTGGAGTAATCAGACTACAAACAAATTAATCAGAAAATAGTCTATGTCTTAATCACTATGACCCAATAATATGCCTGTTGCAGAAGGCATTATGTGGACAGGCAAAAGTTGGCTTAGTTCCCACTATACAATTTCTATTGTTTCAGAGTAAACACCAGAGCTTCCTGATGTTGAGGACTTCATAGACATTTTTTTCTGGTCTTTGGGATTAATTCAAGACTGGATATGCCAGAGTATGTGCTTAAGAATAGAAAGCAATAAGATTTTCAGCACTGGTGGGAAAGCATTTTGCTAGTAGGGAGACAAGTGTTCCAACTATGCATTAATCAAACAGACTTTAACCAACAGATCACAGATAACTGTAAAGCATATGGCTGTGAGTTTCCCTGTTTAAAATAAAAAATAAAACTAAAAAATAGACAGTTCTGGAAAGTGAGACAGGACAATATTTCAAAATGTGTTTTTCTCTCTGCTCTAGTGACTGAAATCAGTCAGAAGCAAATTCAATTTGTAGAATGAAACAAAACTATATTTATGAAGATTACTTTACGTAACACAGGGCTAATAGGGAATATTCCTATGTGAATTATTGCCAGGCATGTATGTTTACCTTAAGGCTCCAGCAGATGGCAAATGGCATTCTAAAAGTTTGATACTAAATTTAAGCTGAGCTGTAAGTTGATACTGCTAGCAATAACAGTTTTAATATCAAGTCACAATGAAGCAGCAGAAGAATAACAACCAGGGACAGCAGAAGCAGAAATTTCAATCAGTCATAATGTTTAGCTGAAAACCTTTTGTAGTGAAATTATGACTATTTACAAGACTAGAAATCCAGATGATGTGATTTAGCTAATGTCTCACAACAAATGTAAAAGCAGCTGGACTTCAACTCAACGTTCATTGTGAGGTTCCATTTTTTGAAAGAAAAAAAAGGGGTCAATGCTAATGGAGATCCATAGCTGAAACTCAGGGAAAAAATATTAACCCTAACATCCTTCAAAAATTCTACAGTCTATTTCATATTATTTTAATGGATGACTGAAGAGTTGATGGAAATTCATTCGATCCACTAAATATATCATTTCAGACACATTCCATAAATGTTTGAAGTGTACATCTGATTTTCTTTTTTGCTTGCTGGTTTTTTGGGGTTTTTTAGGATTTTTCAGTTTTGAGAGAAAGCTTACCATTTCCCTTTCAGCTCAATGCAGATTGTTTCACAGGGAATAAGGATCACATGCTCTTCCATGAGTATTTCTTCGGTTTTGGTTTTATTGCTGTCAGCATGTAAAATAAAAGATGGTTTTGACTACAAGTCAATGGTTGTGTATTGGCCAACACTTCAAGAACACTAGCCAAATCTTGTTCAGAGAGAAGAAAGTTACACCAAGCTTAAGTTTGCAAATGGAAGGAAAGCCAAAACCATTAGCAGACCACAAAGAAGTTCTTCAGGAGACCTGTGCCCAAGTAATGCACAGAGGAGGTTAAGAAAACAAACCACAGGCTCATTGAATTGGTTTCAGATTTTATAAAAAAA
>NDXB01009329.1:0-10515 GCA_002631895.1 Agapornis roseicollis
AAAAAGGACATGGAACTGTTGGAACAAGTCCAGAGAAGGGCCACGAAGATGATCAGGGGACTGAGGCATCTCCCATATGAAGACAGGCTGGGAAAATTGGAACTGTTCAGCCTGGGGAAGAGAAGGCAGCGTGGAGACCTCATAGCAGCCTTCCAGTGTCTGAAGGGGGCCTATAGGGATGCTGGGGAGGGACTTTTNCAGGCTGGGAAAATTGGAACTGTTCAGCCTGGGGAAGAGAAGGCAGCGTGGAGACCTCATAGCAGCCTTCCAGTGTCTGAAGGGGGCCTATAGGGATGCTGGGGAGGGACTTTTCATTAGGGATTGTAGTGACAGGACGAGGGGTAATGGGTTCAAACTTAAACAGGAGAGGTTTAGATTGGATCTAAGGAAGAAATTCTTTCCTGTTAGGGTGGTAAGGCACTGGAATGGGTTCCAGGGAAGTTGTGAGTGCTCCATCCCTGGCTGTGTTCAAGGCCAGGTTGGACGAAGCCTTAGGTGGCATGGTGTAGTGTGGGTTGTCCCTGCCTATGGCAGGGGATTTGGAACTAGATGATCTTAAAGTCCTTTCCAACCCTATGATACCAAGTTCAAATAAACATGAAGCCATACTAGAAACCAGTAAAGCACCATCTCAAAATACTGAGTTGTATTTACACTCATTAATCTTCTCACTAAGTAAGAATTAGAAAATTAGATAATGCCCTTTCAGTGCAAAATGAGCTCAGTAATTTGGATTTCCTTAGAATGTGGATTATGTATATAAACCCATGTTTAATATTACATATAGAACTGGAAAATAAATTGAATCAACCTATGAATGGGTAATGTGCCTATCCAGAAAGACTGTTTTGGTGGTAGGAGGCTTGCCTGGGCTTTTACCCGTGCCCACACGTTGCTTATTTACAGACTGTGAGAGCCTACATTAGTTATGTCAGATAGCCATGGAGTATCTGCACATTGTCAAGGCATTCTGCAGGAGATTACAGAATACATTACCAGAGTCATTAAGAGTGGAAACCTACTATTGCATCAAATGCAGTAAGGGTCCCCTACTTTATAGCTGCACTGTGGCCTATGGCACTTACCTCACTCCACCAGTCTTGCAGAATATACCATTGTAGCGGGATCCATCCCCGGCCTAACTTAAAATGCAGCAGGAAAGACCATTAACAGCATTATCAGCATATTCACTAGAAAATATAAGTTTTCTAAAGTTTGTAAGACTGTAGTCATACTGGCATTCATTTAGCAGAGAACAAATGCACCATCTGTTGTACAACACCAAGCATTTATGTATGAGATTAAGAAGGTAATTTTCCAGCTGCTTTTACCTTGCAGATATTTGCATATAAAATTTACATGGATGACAAAGAAATATGGATGATAAAGAGATTAGGTTTCTCAAGAAATATCAGTCTGCTTATTTACAAAGACTGGAGGCTCAAGTTATAGCAAATGATCACCTTGGAGTTAATGTTCCTCCACAATTGTTCATGTTCTATAATTCAGTATTAATTACTAGCAGGAAGTGTTTTGTTTAAACATCATGCAAGTATATGGGACTTCAGAAGTAATTCAGTTTTTAAACAAACTTAGAGACTTTACTGGCTCTAGGGTATCAAAATGCAATCTGTTGTGCTTCCAACAAAGTTAAAAGATTCATTTTATTGAAATAGTTCTGAGGGTCCTTGATTTTGTCTTCCTGGCTAGACATTGTCCCTTCAGCAACCACAAGCTGTGAACAATATGAATTCACTGTAAATACAGAACACTGATTTTTAACTCAGACAGTTAATTAGGTCTTTTGCATTAATAAATAAGTAAACAAACAAACAAACAAATAAATAAATACTGGGGGTTGTGTATTTTAGAATATCCTAAATCCCTACCTCTATGCTACTGCTATATAGTATGTAGGCACATTCATTTCCACAACTCTTCAGCTCACTATTGAAATATTAGTCTTCAGTATTCCACACTCTGCAGCAGTTCACAGGTGTCAAAAGCATCCATTTTTAACATTTCCTGCTTCATAATACATTACTGAAATACTAACTGGTTTCACAATGTACCACTATGTTTTTCATACAGTTCTAATTAACCATGCATCTGAGAACACGCATTTGGAGAAAGAATTCCAAACACGACTGAGGTGAGCATGTATTTCTTCCTCAACTGATCTCCGACAAGATATTCATTCTGTTACGCATTATCACAGAATCACAACTTCAAATGAAGACAAATTCTAATTTTCCTCAGACTTACATTGCACATCACAGGACTACATAATTTTCAAGGCAATTCATATGAATTTGGCATGCTAGGACTTAGCTTTGAAATTTTAACATGTTTCATAAAATTATTTTAAAAATTATGCTTTCTAATTCAGCGGAGAAAAAGGAGTAGAAATTGGACAATATATTAAAATACTGGAGTGTAACATCCAGGCACATACATTCCTTATTTCAAATGCACTCAGTCATTTTCAAAACAGCAACTGATACAGCATTTCCAATATCCCAAGATATTTTAGTAGGTATCTATGGAATATTTATTTTAAAACTATGTGGCAACTTGGTTATTTATCTGCACAGGTGGATTCTGGAACAGATACATCAGACCTGTGTTTTTTATTACTGTGTTTAGATGTATTTAAAGGGAATAATAAGCACATCTAAACAGAATGCTCAGTATATCCACTATGTGTTGTGACACATCCCTAGCTGTCTAAGGGGGAGGGAATGGAGAAAAACAGCATAGGAAAGAAAAAGCAAGATGACTAAATGTTTGCACTTACACACTTATGGAGGTTGCTTCTCAGACAACAGTAGGGAAGTGGGTGGATACAAATGTCAATCAGAGGCCCAGAATAAAGTATAAAACAGCATAATCAAGAGTATCAGGAGCCTTTTGCTTATAGCTGGAAGAGGCAGAGAAATGAAAGGTGCTTGATCATGCTCATTAAAACTGGATAGGGCAACAGACCTTGAGGATGTCACAAGCTAGTGCATCTTGTGCATCTACCAGACAGCTGAAAAGCATGAAAGGACTGGCTGAATGGGCAGGGGCACCATAAAGCTGGACAAGGACAGTAGGTAGTCATACAGGGCAAGGCTTTTAAATGTTAATTACTCTAAAAGCTCCTTGTTCCATGAGCAGTTGGTTGTGCATAGGAGTGGGTGGGATGAAGGTCAAAAAGAATCACAAGACAGAAATCTAAAGAAAAAGACAACAAAATGAACATAAGACCTGAGAAGAACAAGATGGCTTTTTATATAGTACAGAAGGTAAATTGCTCTAAAACCCACACACAAAGCTTCTCCTCAAAATTCTGCAAGTATTCTAGAATATATCCATATCCCTTTGTCTTGTTGTAGGCTGGGAGAATGCAGATAATTCAAAGGTTCACACAAGGAATTCCTGTATCCCTTTCCCTTACTCCTAATAATACATCTGGAGTAAGGGAACCCTTCCACTTGTATATAACCTATTTCCTTCTCCAAAATACAAGAACCATCTTGAAAGACAGGATAAAGAAACTGGTCATGGTAATTTCTTGCAAACATACAAATAGTGTTCTGATATTTAAAAAAAAAAAAAATAAATAAATAAAAAGGCAATATATATCCATCTAGTTTAACTGATTGTGGTTTTTCAAAATAATTCAGTACTTCTACATAACTACTGATATTCCAGTATCATGCCCAACAGACGTTCATCATGGAAGATCTGTCCAGAGACAACAAAATAGCTGCTTGACTCTGTGGTGCGTACCAATCTCTATCTATAAAAGCTTTGGAGACTTTTTCAGTCACTTGCTGATCTGCACAACTGAAATCAATTCAACTTCATCTTGTTGTTCAGATCTGAAGGAGTTTATATCTTTTTTGATTTTATGTAATAATTTGCAACACACACAACAGAAGATTACATAGTGTACATGCACACGCACTGAACCACCTGAATATTAGCTGATTTGAAAACAAATCATCATTACAGCATCTTCTTGCATTTAATGTAAAGCACCCAAGTTCAGTAACTTTGAATCTCAAACTGAAGAGTTAAAATAGAAGGTTTCAAGATCCAGTATTTGTCTATGAAGTACAAACTTCAGCAAGATGTCAAGACAACCAATTTTCTGATGAAAGACACAGAAAATATTAAGACAAATCTGGTTGGTTAGGCTGGTTGGTTAGTTGGTTAAGACAAATTCCCATCTGACAGGTCTTTCAGTTGCTCCTAATAGAGTACATTGATGGCAAGTGTATTTAGAGTCCAAAAGAATCCAAATTTATTATTCAGATGATATGAGATTCTATCTATCTGCCTATTCAACTAGACAGACTTCCAGAATGGTCAGTCTCTAGGTAGAACATTTAGATGAACAGATCATAGCTGAAATCATGTAACCATGCAGCAGGCAAAATACGTCTCTTAACATTTAAAATTTAATACTGATCAAGCACTTAATCATAAATTTACAAGACTTTATAGTCTAGCTCTCACTTATTTCAAACACATTATATTCTTACAAGCCAAACTGTATTAGAGACAGTACAAAAGTATTAATATATACTTACATAAACAATGACTACTGCAAGTCACCATAACACAGGCAAATAGTAGTAGCAGGAGTTTCCTCTCTCTGGGAACCCATAAGACAATAAGCAAAAACTAACATGATACAATACGAGTAATTGACTCATCTTAAAAACTTATAATATGGGAGCATACTAAAAGTAGCTCCAGAGCTAGAAATCGAACACACACACACACAAAAGGCTAGCTTTAAGGCTAGATCAGCTTGCCTGGTGACTTGCACAGTTAAGTTTACCTAGAAATCCACAGAACTACTGAGAAAGAATAAACCACCACATTTTTAATTCCTTACATCACAGCTATTACAAAAGATGGGAAAGGTATTTAAGCATGAGAGCTGCAGTGAAACAGCTAACATTTTAAAACCTGAAGAGTCTTTCCTAAGACAGATATAGGTGGTCCTGGGAAGAGACAGGGGTGCTTCTTGCCAAACAGTGCAGGCTGCAGGCAGTGTCAGGCCATAGCATCTTCCAGAAGAACTGAGTGACAACCAGTAGACACCACTGCCCTAACTATGACTGCAACTTCCATGCTTGTTTTCTCTAGTTTTATGTTTTCTTTGGGAAGCCACTCTACCTGCCCTTTTCCTGCCCAACCCTTTAATAGCCCTGGCTTGCCACAATCATTTCCTGTACATGCTGATTCTTTAAAATGCATGCCAAGAAACGGACACAAATTTCCAGAGCAGACCATCCTCCATTACCCTTCCCACTCTATCAGCTGTACTAAAAAAACCAACAGGCATTTCAAGATATTCAAAGTCACCAGAAGTCTCAAATAATAACTACTTCATTACTGCCATTGTTTAAGCCCAGCCAGTAACACAGAACCACACAGCTGCTTGCTCAATTCCCCTTTTCTTCCTCCCCCCATTCCCAGAGGGATGGGGAGAAGAATCAAAAGAATGTAACTCCCAGGGGTTGACATAAGATCAGCCCAGTAACTAAGGTAAAACACAAACCACTGCAGCCACTACCAATAATAATAATGGTGAGGGAAATAACAAGGGAAGAGAATACAACCATTCACCACTTGCCAACCAATACCCAGCCTGACCTGAGCCCTTCCAGGTAACTGCCCCCACTTTACATACTGGGCATGACATGCTGTGGTATGGAATACCCCTTTGGCTAGTTTGGGTCAGGTGTCCTGTCTCTACTTCCTCTCAGCTTCCTGTCCTCCCCAGGCAGAGCATGAGACTGAGAAGTCCTTGATAGAGGTAAACAATACTTATCAACAACTAAGAAAATCAGTGTTATCTGTGTTGTTCCCATGCTGAAAGTCAAAACCACAGCACTGCACCAGCTACTAAGAAGGAGAAAAATGACTGCTATAGTTGTAACCAGGACAATTACAAAAACTTGGTTTTGGCATCACTAGGTGTGTGCTACCTCACGGGACTGTTAGTCTAAAATTTACATATGCTTATAGGTGTTAAACTATTCTTCCAAGTAAACTGCATGCTTTCAAATAAAGCTCAACTCATTATAAGGAAAGTGCACAAGTCTTGAAATACAGATCCGTTAGCCCATATGTTAGTGATCACATCTCCCAGGAAAATCTAAGTTTTGAGCCTTTTTATTTTTAAATCTCTGTTAAGAAAAATAACAGTGATTAGAACACTACCAACATTCCTTTGAGCTCTTGTTTTCATCAACATTCTTAAGCAGAAAAATCTTTATGGAACAGTATCTTCAGAACGAAAAGTACAGGAAAATACTGCCACTCTTTCTTCACAATCCATCACTGGTTTTCAGTCTTAGTTTATACTTTACATAGAATGTTTTTTCATATTTTACAATAGGAAAATGATCAAAGTAGGTTTTTTTCCTCTAAAAAAATGAGCTTTTCTTTTCCTCTAATAATGAGCTTTTCAATAGGCTTTTTTCCTCTAAATTTTTCCTCTAAATCTATCTCCTTTTACAATGATAAGCCCTTAGCAGGTTCTGCATAGTATAAAATATGACTAGACTACTCAAAAGATTTTTCACAGATGTGAATAATTTTAAGCTTAGTATTGTAAAACAGCTATGTATCTGTTCAAAAAACTGCTCATGCTTGACTCACAGAAAAATCACAGAATCAGCAAGTGGTGTCATATTTCTTTTGGGAAATTCTTCAGGAAAAAAATCCAGCCCTTTTTGAACACTACTGAATGTTGTAAAAGAACTATGATTTTGAAGTTTAAACATTGCTGAAACACAGAGCACACCTCACCTACACCTACTGTAATTCCATATTAGTATAAGAATATTTTCAGAAATCACATTCCAGTAACGCATATTTATATCCTTCTTCGCTAAAAAAATAGTTTTATCAGTTCTGCTTGCAATCTAGAAAACATAAATATGTATCTAAGACTTTTTATATCACATTTTAGTGTGATACATACAACAGCTTTTAATTTTCAAATGTATTCATCAGCTCCCGCCTTCTGGAGCTCCATCATGTTGATAAAGATTCTGAAGTACATCTATTACAGGCACTGAATGACAGGGCTCAGTAAAGTCAGAGATTTCTCTCACTTGCCTCAGCAAGCACATGAACTGCTCTGCTAGCTGAGACACACTCATATTGAGACAGCTGAAAAAGCAGGTGATTTTCTAGTTTTCATTTTCATTTCTTCTGGGCAATAGGGTCCTGATCAAATAGAATGGCATTTTTTCCATGGAGATACACATACACATTGAGCTAAAAATTTAATTCCTCTTTCAGGGGCTTTAAATAAAATATAGAAGCAGACATCTCACATAAAGAAGGAATATTTATCACTCAGTCTCAGGGTGAGGAGGGAAAAACCTTTGATAGTGGATCTTAGTAAAAATACTGTTAATGACTTTCAGTGGTAGATGTATTAATGTGGCCTTTATATGGTCAGAACAGTGGGTAAGACAGAAATAAAATGTTACAGGTCAGTGTTCTGTTTCAGGAGACCTTCACAATAGTTTTCAATAAAGCTAAGTATGAGCATACTGGTCTAATCTGTGGCTTAGACACATGTCCTTTGTTTACATAATTTGTCCATTCTGTTCCTTCCTGCCTGTGATGCAAGACTATTTTAAAAATCCACCAAATTAAATGCACTGGTTCATCTAAAGCAATGTATATGAGAAGTAATAGTGACAAAAAAAATAACTATCTTTGGTTTTTAAAAGGTTATAGACATTTTTATGTAACTAAGACTGGAAATATTTAGAAACATAGCAAAGAGATAGCAGGAACACAAGTAGTTTTCTAGGAGTAGATACAGCAGCTTCTAAGCAGATACTTGAAATTTCAGTTAAAATTATGGTAACATCTGAGAAGTAAACTAACAACAAAACTGAGATATCACATAGAGATTGATTAGAAACTTGGATATGCAAAAGACGCTATATCTTTAGGCACATTGTGTAATATGCATTTAGCCAACAGTCACAATTTTTCCTTTTAAATGGCCTTAATTAATCAGGACTTTAAATACGCTGATGTAATCCACTACACCTTCATAGCACTTCAACCAGAAACCACAAAGTTCTGAAACTTATATAAAAGGTTAAACCTTCCAATAACTTTGGCATGATATTCATACATTGGTAAAACCAGTGTGAACTCCTTACAATCGTCTCAAATGACCTCCTGCATGAGTGGTTGACAGAAATTTTCAGTGAAGGCTCCCCTCTGCTGCTCCGCTCTGTGCTAGGTGGGTAAGAATGGGAAAAGTGCTCCTTCATGGCAACAGCGGCCTCTTGGCGATTCACAAAATTTAGTTAAAGTCTGCATTTGCAGGGAAGGGATACTTGCACTAGCCTATTAGAGATTATTTTAACTATGGAATTGCTTAGAGAGGGAGCAATTCAAGTGGCAGAAGAGTTAAGTCTCTCTTATTTCTTGCAGCAAAATGTTGTATGACTCACCAATTTATGTTAATTATTGCTCCTACAGAGCTAAAACCAGATACTACTCCTGACTTTAAGAAGAGGAAGCAACAAGAACATCAGCCAAGCAGTGACATTTAAACAGTAGGTTAAATAACTACATCAGTGCCTAAGGGAACACTTTCTAGCGTATTTCCTATGCTAGACATGAGAAGTTCACATAAACAACATTCTAATCTTCATTTTATGATTAGCTCTCATACTAGTTATCAAAAAGCTCATGATTTACTAACACGCTTAATCTGAGACTATGTGTAACGCCTGAATGTGTTTATTAAAGCCATCACAGATTTTAATACAGGTGTTGATAAGCAGTACAAAAACATAACACATATCTTGACTGCAACTTATCTGTTCATATTTGAAGGGTAAGAGATCAAAACCAAAACTGCTATTTTTCCCCTACTCAAGAAGCTACTTGTTCTACCTGAACTACCAAACAGCATTCCCTCTCATTCCAGTAATTAGATGGCAATTCTCAGTCGGATCATATCTTTTCAAAACATCTCTGAAAATAAGTGCTTTCCTTTCACTGGCTTAATCTTTTAGACACATATAGATGTCTGTATGAAAATTTTTTATGTGTTTTTTCCTGTGCATCAGATTTATTCCCCTGCATTTGTCCTATTGCGGTTTTGTTTCATTTTTCTTCCTCTTATATTATTATTACAATCACTGGGGGCTATTGAAGCATAAATGACCAAAAGCTAATAAAAGATAAACAGGAAGTTCTCTTTCTGCTACTTTCTTTGAGATATGATGATTTGTGTTAAATAGGAATGAAAACTACTGTCAACTTTCAAGATATTTAATAGATATTTTTGATTCCACTGTTTTACAGTTGTGAATATTTGCTGTGACATATCCTACACAAATGACAATTTATTGTGGAATTCAGACACTACTCCTG
The DNA here is from genome assembly GCA_002631895.1 of Agapornis roseicollis. Classification (NCBI taxonomy): domain Eukaryota; kingdom Metazoa; phylum Chordata; class Aves; order Psittaciformes; family Psittacidae; genus Agapornis; species Agapornis roseicollis. Next base: position 9,427 of record NDXB01009329.1, read on the forward strand.
CAAAATAAATTAAAAATAAAAAGGATAAATTTGAAATTTTAAATAATATTGCATTATCTTAAAGAAGTAATTAACGTTAAGATACTCAAGAAATTTAATTTAAAAATAAATTTCCTTGTCTGCTCTAAAGTCCACTTGATATTAGCTCTTTTGACCTTGGCCTATCATATGCAGTAGCTGACTGCTTTTTGACCTAGGCCAAGCCAAGACCAATCTTGGAGCAGATTCTCCTGGAAGGCATGCTAAGGCACATGAAAAACAACGAGGTGCTTGGTGGCAGCCAGCATGGCTTCACTAAGGGGAAAATGGATGACCAATTTGGTGGCCTTCTACGATGGGGCTACGGAACTGATGGACAGGGATAGAGCAGTTGATGTCATCTTAACTGGACTTGTGCAAAGCGTTCGACAGTCCCACACCACATCCTTATCTCTAAATTGGAGAGACATCAATTTGATAGGTGGAGTACTTGGTGGATAAAGAACTGGCTGGATGGCCACACACAAAGTGTTGTGGTCAATGGCTCAGTGTCTGGCTGGAAGCCAATGACGAGTGGTGTCCCTCAGGGATCCGTGTTGGGACTGGTCTTATTTAACATTTTGTCGCTGACATATCCAGTGGGATTGAGTGTGCCCTCAGCACGTTTGCCGATGACACCAAGCTGTGTGGTTGGGTGGATATGCTGGAGGGAAGGAATGCCATCCAGAGGGACCTTGACACGCTTGTGAGGTGGGCTGATGCTAACCTCATGAAGTTTAACCATGCCAAGTGCAAGGTCCTACACCTGGGTTGGAGCAATCCCGGGCACAGCTACAGGTTGGGCAGAGAAGAGATTGAGAGCAGCCCTGTGGAGAAGGACTTGGAGGTGGTGGTCAATGAAGAAATGAACATAAGCCAGCTTCAGTGTGCGCTCACAGCCCAGAAAGCCAACTGTATCCTGGGCTGCATCAAAAGGAGCATGACCAGCAGTTCGAAGGAGGTAATCCTGCCCTTCTACTCTGCTCTCATGACAACTCACCTGGAGTATTGTGTGCAGTTCTGGTGTCCTCAACATAAAAAGGACATGGAACTGTTGGAACAAGTCCAGAG